>JAVCKZ010073088.1:0-13572 GCA_034780755.1 Lepetodrilus elevatus
CGCATAATACAATGCTTATCCCAAATGCAGGATACTGACGGTATCTAAAGACACTCGGGTAATAATCTCTATTTATCGCACAACACTATGTTCTCGCATTCAGTTATAATAATATTTCTTTCAATAACAAGCGATATCTACAGCAGTAGATATCGTTTGACTCAATTTAAATTAATGGTTTATTGAATGTTTCTGCTATAGAAAAATCGTTATAATGTGCCATATTTCTTCTTAAATGTTAATCGATAATAGTTGATAAATAAAATCTCACCCCTTGTGTTTTGGAATATCAAATATATCAACACTCGTCGATTTGAAGTTAATAAATCCGTGGCTTTACCGAGAATTTAATAACTTCCACGACTCGTTTTGATATATTTTATATTCCAAGATACTTGGGGGGGGAAGGTTCTCTCGCTGTATACACGACTATGTGTATACATTACTATCTGTATACTTCAGGCATCGGCTGGGGCTCGTGCATAGTCTCTGGTATAACTAGCATCTACTACGTGACAGTGATCGCTTGGGTCCTCTTCTTCTTCGTCAACTCCTTTCACTCAACATTGCCGTGGGCCTCCTGCGACAACTGGTGGAACACTCCGACCTGCGTAGACAAGGCGTACTCCGGCAATGAGACAGGCGTCCTGACGGCGGACAATTTGACGTCTCCGGCTCCGTACGTCTCGTTCTCTGATGTCTCCAACCAGAGTTTCAATGGCGCCGTGAACTCATCGCTTGGAAACATGTCGGCAGTTGTACTTGGAGGCAAAACAGCAGCCGAAGAATTCTGGCAGTGGGTATACATACAGTCATCTTTGATATACTAGACAAGTCGTTGTTGATTTTAGATCCAAAGTAATCTGTTTAGTTTAAAGTAACATAATTAAATCCAATAAAATAGAAATGAATAAATCGGTTAATATGTCTACAAAGATAGATTTATCTTATAATTATGTGAATTTTGTTCAAGCATAATATGAAAATATTGTAAGTTATCACCCAATGGTTTCTCTCGCGCGCTCTCTCACTCTCTCTCTCTCTCTCGCTCTCGCTCTCGCTCTCTCTCTCTCTCTCTCCCTCTCTCTCTCTCTCTCTCTCTCTCTCTCTCTCTCTCTCTCTCTCTCTCTCCCCTTGACGTACTTATATTATCTTCTGTATTTTTTCTTCTTTTAATTTTCTTTTTATCAAATCTTTTGAGGTAAGGGATGGTAAGTTTCATGTTATTGTGCTGCGACTTCTACAATGTTTTAGAATTACTAGAATATGAATTATGTGCGGACCTGTAGGTATTACGTGCTGCGGAAAACGGATGGAATTGAAGAAGTTGGCGGTCTCCAGCCTCACCTCGTGGCGTGTATGTTCGTCGCCTGGCTAATGGTGTTCCTCTGTCTCATCAAGGGAATCAAGTCTCTCGGGAAGGTGGGCGTACAACTCTCATAGTACCACTCGTTACCCCCAGTAGTAATATGCCCTTGCTAATAATTGTAGTCATCATCTAAGTCATTTTCTAATACAGCGTTAACTTCAACCATGTATTAGATATCCGGTGTTGCATGTGTGGAAGATATTTCGGAGGTAATTATACCTGTATATTGAAAGTGTTATGTTTAACGTACTTTTGCCATAATTGGCAGTGTATATTTTCAAAATACCAATACTTACCATTTTAGGCTCCATTTTAAAAATCAGGAATAAAGAATTACTTATAAATACGAAATTAGTACCCACCGATAGCATGGTTCGCATTGTGATACCAACACTTAATTTATCTACGAAAGAAAGTATCCCAAACGGTCAGTCGTATGACTTCTGTCTGTAACATAGCCAATACGTTTTGCAAGAGTATTAATATGATCACACGATGAGGGTATGGTTTCACAGAGCTCTCATGATGACTGTACTCTATTTCAGGTGGTGTACGTCACAGCGTTGATGCCATACGTCCTACTCACCATCCTCCTCATCCGGGGACTCATGTTGCCCGGGGCAATGGACGGAATTAGGTTTTACATTACACCAGACTTCTCCAGGCTAGGCAACTTCAGCGTAAGTGTAAACAACTTCAGTGTAAGTGTAAACAACCTCAGCGTAAGTGTAAATAACTTCAGCGTAAGTGTAAACAACTTCAGCGTAAGTGTAAACAACCTCAGCGTAAGTGTAAACAATATCAGCGTAAGTGTAAACAACTTCAGCGTACATGTAAATTACTTCAGCGTAAGTGTAAACAACTTCAGCGTAAGTGTAAACAACTCCAGCGTAAGTGTAAACAACTCACCACAATGTTCTATAGTTTTATTCTGCTCAATCATCGTTCCTCATTTAAGTATCAATAAAATTACTCGGAATATCCCATAACGACGCTTCTCGGCTAAGATGTGTTTATATCTGTTAGTCAAAATGTACTTCAAGAAGAAGCTGAAGTCTGATTATACGGGTGTTTCACATTGTTCAATCAGTCGAGGTTCCTCTGCCAAGGCTGTAATGCCACTTGGTCTAATTCGATGCTTGATGTATTGACAACGGTATCAGTTACTCTTATATACACCTGTATATAATGCTGATTACCTCGGTGTGTGTTGTATTCCGCAGGTTTGGATAGAAGCCGCCTTACAGGTGTTCTTCTCCCTGGGTCCGGCGTGGGGCTCCCTCATCACGATGGCCAGCTTCAACAAGTTCCACAACAACTGCTTCAGGTAGTTCATGTCCCAGACACTTCGACCATTTACACGATTCGTACCCAAAATTCGAACTAAACTTCAATAATGGCGATGACAACTGGGAGTCGTTCAAACACGCAAGCGGCTTACCAAACTAGCCACTGTCTCACGAGTCTCATGGAACGTACATGGGACAAGGGACCAGTTTAGCTAAGCGGCTTATACTCAGCGCTTGTGTCTTTGAACGCGCCCCATGTGTTCTTATCCCAGGGACCGATATTATTATGGCTTAACTATACTAGAATTGCTTATATTCTTGGAAGCACACCTTCACCTTCAGATCTAGATGAAGGAATACATTTGCTTTTAATGTTTAATATTTTCCGTGAAGTTATTCCATCAATACGGTGTGTGTATTCACAAAGGTAACTTCAATAATGTGTGGTACGAAACAGTGGTGGTATAACATGGTTTCAAAACAGGCGCTATTGCTTGCACTGGTACAGAACATTTCAGTCGTTTTCTTCTGTTTGGGATCATTGATGACCCGTAAATTGTTCCGTAGATAACTCTGGGAGCCTATTCTCGAAACGTTCTTACGAACATCTTAGCCATACTTCTTAGCCAGTCCGTAGTCATACTATAAGAATCGTTAATAACTGTTCTTAGGCTAAGAAGTTCGTAAGAACGTTTCGAGAATAGGCCCCCTGATCTTTGCGTTGTCTCCCGTAATCCGCGTCATAGTTGAAGAAACCTGCGTGGATTCATTACCGTTGAAGATTGATGATGGCAATGATCTTGTTGTATTCTGACCCTCTGCCATATCAGCTCTGCTGGAGCTGTGCGTTAAAGCCTGGCAACATAAGACATGTGTTTAGTTCTCTGTAGACAGTGGGTACTCAAGCCACACTGCACGTCATGTATTTGTCTGTGCACGAGCACGCTACTAATCCTGGGCGCCGTTGCTCAGAACTATTGTAGCTATAACCTGATAACTAGCGTACGGTCAACGCTTTCTATCGTGGCGGAAGCCCAGTTGCAACTATTGTAGCGCTACAACTGTTCTCATCAACGGGCCCTAGATACGTTGGATTTTCGACGGAATATTATTTGTATCTTCAAAAGTCATCGTTGTCATCAAGTTAAATTAATTAATTAGTTTATTGATCATTATTAAGCGTGGTGACGGGAATACATCAGTAAACGTCGAGAATCTTTTCAAATCGTAGAGTGAACTCTTGAATAATTCTATATTATACCAGGGTATCCTTTCACGAAGCTCTCCAGACACTAAGACCATAACGCTCTCTTTGCAGTGTGTTAGCTATGGCATAGAGAGCGTTATGGTCTCTTAGTGAATAAGAGAGCTTCGTGAAAGGATGCCCAGAGCATTGTTTCACGAAGCTCGCTTATCTACTACGAGACCGTAGCTGTCTCGTAGATATTTCTTATACATGGCGATCGGTCACTTGAGACGAGAGTGATCTGGTCTGGCTCTCATAGTTGATAAGACAACTTCATGGAACGGTATCCTATAGTTTATATTTACCATACCGTCTGCTTTGAATGTATAATGCAATATATATTTAGTTTGCCTACATGTTATTAGGATGGCCACAACTGGTCTCCCTAAAGGTGAGTTGTGTTCTGCAAAGCTTGTACCAAGGGTATAGCTATATGTTGAATATACAACTAAGTTTAAGCATGTTGTAGAAACAAATATCGTGAGAGAAATGGCTTGTGATAACGTGTCTAATTTCGTGTAAGAGTTTTGTCTTGGACACATGCATGTTATTATATTGCACGTGACTGCCAGAAAGTCGTAGAAACCGATTGAGATTAGTCGTGTGTGGTGTGAACGTATTACTGATCCGTCGAAAGTATAGATAAACGTATTGAGAGAGATAAGAGAGATAAATGTGTAGTAAAGTATTGAGTATATCACATCAGCAAGGGAATTGGTATGCTATGCGTTTCCATGACAACAATGTTAACTAAACATTTCGGGTGGCATATAATGCCAGGGGCCGGCCATATGTAACTAAAACTTCTACAAATATGAAGGCAGTGGTTATTATTATTATTCGTGAAAGAGCTCGGGAGACGTGTTCAGATTAAGTTACGTTAGCTGTTATTGAATCTAGGATGTTTTCAAATAAATATTATTTATGTTAAAAAGAGCCACTCCTAGACATCTTTACTATATAATAGGGATTGTGTTATTAATCATTATTTTAAACCACTGGGTTGTTTTCTTATTGTTCTTCTGCCGGGATATAACCAGAATATCGTATATATTAGACTACCGGTATGTTATATACCAAAGGATTGGGAATTAGATGGCCGGGATGTAACCAGAATATCGTATGTATTAGACTACCGGTATGTTAAATACCAAAGGATTGGGAATTAGATCGCCGGGATGTAACCAGAATATCGTATGTATTAGACTTCCGGTATGTTATATACCAAAGGATTGGGAATTAGATGGCCGGGATATAACCAGAATGTCGTATATATTAAACTTCCGGTATGTTATATACCACAAGATTGGGAATTAGATGGCCGGGAAATAACCAGAATGTCGTATATATTAGACTTCCGGTATGTTATATACCAAAGGATTGGGAATTAGATGGCCGGGATATAACCAGAACGTCGTATATATTAGACTTCCGGTATGTTGTATACCAAAGGATTGAGAATTAGATGGCCGGGTGCAAGTGGGTGTGGGTGGGTGGTGGTGGGGACGTTTCACAGATATTTCTGACATGCTCTTGTCTTACTTCAGACAGGTAAACAGGTGCGCTGGAGTTCTGGTCCTTCCTTGCCTCGGACCTCTCAAGATTAACAAACTCGGTATACTTAGTGTCCACCGTACTGGTTTTACAATACAGCGTATACACTCATTAGTGTCACCCCACATTGACATACTTACTTACTGAACATTTATTCTGTTATTTACACATCGGTAATTTAGTTTAACATAGCTATTGTTAATGTAGATTCTACCAACTCCTCCAAACATCAATATCAGATGTATTTTAACAAAGAGAATAGGATAGCTATGTTATTTTTTCAAATGAATGGGAGTGTGGGATATCGTTTCATTGGTGAATACAAATGCAAGCAATTCGTGTATACGTTATACGTCAACTAATCAGAATTGATGTTTAGATGAGTTCGTGGAATCTATTCCAGATCAGGATGTTTCTATAGTACCTATGTCAAGAACCTGACGGTGTATTTGGACGATGTGAAATACACATTATTGGTAAAAATGTAGAAACAATAAGAAACAATAACACATATTCAGTATACCTTTAGTCTATGGGTTGTTAGCAAAATGCAGTCCCCTTTAAAACTTTAGTATCAGGCTACGATTATCGTCATGGTAATTTCTTTGGATTAAACCAAGTAAAACGTCATGGGGTTTTTTCCCCCATACTTTCTGTATGCGTTGACTGTATCGTAGTCTGCATCTTTTGCTTCGTCCATATACACGAGTGGGGACTACTTTTTATTGGTGTTCTACTATGGTCATTGCGAATAAAGATATCGACGTTACACCACGCCCGAGATTACCAAAACCTTTTTGAGTACGATTTCCTTCGCAACTCATATTTGGTTCACAAATCTCCATATAAAGGTTTAGTTAAAAGCGTAAAAATCGTACTTAAAGAGTTTCGTAATCTCGGGACCAGACCTCGAATATTCTAGGAGTAAATTCACCAAGACTTCGTCTTTGGTGTCGCATTGTAATTAAAAGATGTCCAATTTCTGAATTCGTGAAGGCCCCTTTAGAGCACCATCCCTTTTCCCTGTTGTAATATTATTACATTAAAATAGCATGCATGATCATTTCTGGAGTACATACTCTTCTTAACCATGATAATCCAACTGAATATTAACACATCCTTTACCCATTAATTACATTATTTATCAGTTCTGTTTTCAAATGGAGTATGTACTCCAGAAATGTTCTAAATATGTTTAATATAATTATCCGTGGGTATTAGTGGCGGAGTACACAGTCTGACGGGTGTTTTACCTGACTACAGGGACGCAGTCATTGCCAGTATGGCGGATGGTCTGACCAGCTTCTACAGTGGCTTCGTCATATTCGCCGTGGTGGGATTCATGGCCAAGGAGGCGGGGGTCTCTGTGATAGACGTGGCCACTCAAGGTAAAATACAGACCCCCATTCCGCAGATGAATCGTAGCGCTACGAGAGTAGTAACTCCTGAACAACTACTTCTCTTAGGTGATGTTCCATTGACAGTCTTGGACGCACATTCTGGACAGGAGGCAGCTCCTTTCTAGATGTACTTTCTGTACTTTATGTCCGACACATGCGCAGTTACCGTGCAAGGATCAACACCGCACAGTGTAACTGCGCATGCGTCGGACAGAAAGTACGGATAGAACAGCTAGAAAGGAGCAGCCCTCTGTCCAGAATGTGCGTCCAAGACTGTCAATGGAACATCACCCTAGACTATCAATTATTGATATAGGGTAATATTTTGAATAGGAGTATTTGAATGAGAATGATACTATATATGCTGCGCCGAGCTGTGAACAGGTACATCTATCTTCCACAGGACCAGGCCTGGCTCTAGTGGCGTACCCAGAGGCTATCAGTAAGATGCCTATCCCTCAACTGTGGGCTGCGCTATTCTTCATCATGCTACTTATGCTGGGTCTCGACAGTCAGGTGGGAATGCTGTTCATACTCCTCAGAGAAGGTTCATCCCTTGACTTGGTTAAAGGAACTTCCTGTCTAGACTGGTGCCATGCATAATTGTTATTTGTTGATATTGATGGTCGTGGTGGTGGTGGTGGTGGTGGTAGTAGTAGTGGTGTTGTTTTTGCTATTGGTGGTTGTGGTGGTGGTGGAGGATGGGGGAGGAGGGATGTTGTTGATGTTGATGTTGATGTTGTTGATGTTGATGTTGATGTTGATGTTGTTGATATTGATGTTGATGTTGATGGTGGTGGTGGTGGTGGTCGTCGTCGTCGTCGTGGAGGTGGATATAATATGTTGGAGGGTTTGTCTTTCCAATACATTCGTGTTCCAACTATTGTCAACTATAGCACATACACAATACACATGCCTGTACAAATGTCCCACTCGTACTTCACGAAGTATCGAATACACGCTGTATGTAATTGCTTCCTGCATTTCAGTTCGGAATGTTTGAAAACCTGGTCTCTGGCATTATAGATGCCTTCCCACACAAACTCCAGCGGAAGCGGATATACGTCACAGCGGGGGTAGCTTTCGCCTCATTCCTGATCGGTCTCCCGCTGTGCCTCAATGTAAGTACACAACAACACATTGCTGCTAGGCAACGCTTTAAAATGCGATTATATGAGCACTAGTTTGTATTAAAATATATTGTCTCAATCTGCAATAGTTGACATTGCGCCTATATACTAATCATTAGCTTGTCGGTATATATAATATACCGTACATACTTATGGATGTAATTGTATAATAGGAAGTGTAGAATATGACTCAAATTACAAGGTATTGTTTCATAATATACTTAGATATTCATGTTTAGAATGTAATGAAACAGAGGTAATGCTAAACAGGGGATCATTCCGATCACCCTGGGATTCGAACCCGAGTTGCTGGATTATGGCCAAGACCAGTAGGAGCATCTTATATCACACCCGGCTACATTAATATATTTCATTATTTTCAGAACGGGATATACATCTTCCAACTGATGGATTGGTTCACGTCAGCTTTTTGTCTTTTCATCACGTCCTTCCTGGAATGTATCATTATCGGCTGGATCTATGGTGAGTTCAAGTCTTCAAGAAACATCTTATATTAAACACTCATATTAAACCTTAAATACTAAACCATAAAACGCCGTATTATATATTTATAGCATGCGAGTATTACGAGTATGCTACACTTGATTTTTTTTTTAATTAAATAAAATTATGCAAGGACATGAAACATTATATTTATTAGGCTGAATGTGGGAAAAACATGTCTATTTCTTTAATTGTAGGAGTTGAACGGTTTGGAAAGGACATTGAACTAATGTTGGGAAGAAAACCTGGAATTGTGATGAAATTCGCTTGGTGTATATCCACGCCTCTCATCATGCTGGTAAGTCATCGCGTCATCGCGTCATCGCGTCATCATCCTAGCATTGGCCGCCAAGTGAAGTCCTATGACTCCTATCACGTGAACACAAACGCACTGATTCCTTTCTCGCTCTCGCTCTCTCTCACGTTATCACGATCTACGTCGTGATTGGATGAAATATAATCTGACAGTCATATGCTACTTAATAATAATCCCAATGAGATAATAAACCACATCCCACTGACTACTATGGTCATGTTTTCATCTTCTCTGTGTTCTGTTGGCAGGTCATCTTCATCGCGACAGTCAGCGCCTACACGATGCCGACATATGACGGCTACTCGTATCCTGCCAGTGCTCGAGTGATCGGATTCGTGTTCGCCATGTTGCCGATCATCCCGATCCCGATATTCATGGTGTGGGAGCTGTGCCGGGCAGAGGGGTCATTCCTGGAGGTGAGGTTTCACGGACATCCGTTTATAGCATATAGCGCTCTCGTAGAGTGCCAAGGTATCCTTTCACGAAGCTCTCTTATCAACTAAGCGCCTATAACGTTCTCGTTGCCGATAGCTAATACACTGTAAAGAGAGCGCTATGATCGTAGCGGGTTATAGAGCTTTGTGAAAGGATAGCCAGAGCGCCATGTATAAGCGAACACGACATACAAGAGTGTTTGTGGCATCGTATTAGATACGATATATACCCGTTGTATCAATCCTTCCATCAACTAATATAATTTGCATTGATATTTCAGAGACTGCGATTCACCGTGAAACCCTGCAAGACGTGGAAGCCCGCTAAGAAGGCCCTTCAAGACAGCTACAAGACGGAGACACACGAGCTCATTCTGCCCCTCGGCGCCATCATCCCGGGACGACTGAGACATCGGAAATAAGACCACGGCCATCATCGAACCTCCGCCGGTTCTGGGAAGGTTCAAACTCACGGTTCTCGTCGTTACTGCACTAACACGCTGAACTATCTGAACGTATTCTATTCACCACTCGACCTACCCTAGGGTACTCGTATCATCATGAGTGTTTGGTCATTGGCTGTTCATCACCCTATGGTTGGACGAATGGTTGAAACGAATACGCTCTGTGACACAGTTCTGCTGTACACGACTTGACGTCCTACATTATGTGGACACTATCTTCATGGCCCGTCTCTGACTGAAGGTGAAGCTTACTATACGTTCTTATTGAAAGTCTGTCCCGGTAATTATATCATGAAACTGCCTTTCCGTTCTTCACGAAACGAAACAATGCCAGTAACTGTGTGTCTTATCTATTGGGGAGGTGTAGACGTTCATTCCACATTTCTTACCGAATTAAGAATTATAGTGGACCGATAGTATTGGCATGTGTAAGTAATGTTCTAAACGCAACATGGAAATGATAATACATATACATGTATATACAGTATATATTCTTAGGTGTCACTATTAATTAATCAGTAGCATTGCAGTGTGGATGAGCATCTCATTGCGATTTCGAATCATTGGTGTATTCATTGTATTGAATTCCATTTATGATTGCTCATTCAGCCCGCCGCAATGTACATCCATAAGCCTATATACTAGTAATCATCCGTACGCGTGTATCAGTGTGTGTGTGTGTACGCGCCCGCGTGTGTGTATGTATACGTGTGTGTGTACGTGTATGTTTGTGTGTGTGTGTGTGTGTGTTTGTGTGTGTGTGTTTGTGTGTGTGTGTGTGTGTGTGTGTGCATGTGTGTACGTGTGTGTGTGTTTGTGTGTGTGTGTGTGTACGTGTGTGTGTGTGTATGTGTGCGTGTGTGTGCGTCCGTGTGTGCCAGGGTGTTTTTATATCACATTTGGAAGTGTATTTTCTAGGGCAGCTGGCTACCTGTAAGATCACGAGGCATTCATGTATGGTGCTGGTGCTGTTAATGTTTCAACTAATCTGGAATACACTGTACTGATGTACCCACATCCTGCTATATAATGTACATGTATATAATATATATACTATACATGTATATTGTGTCATGGACAGTGTTGGAAGGGTAATGTTGTATTAAGTAACGGAATACCTTGTCTATGAAATGAATCGTCGTATTTATGTGATATGTTTACTGAAACATGATCGTTCTTATGTCTATCGGCTCTCTATCGGACATTACGTCGGATGTAGATCGGATCTCTGTAGGCTGTAGGTCGGCTATCGGTCGTATCGACGGAATCAGCTAGGGTCTACTGTATACCCTCATGTCCTATGTTTTATACTTGTGTGCATTTTACTTTAATAATTAATCAACGATGGAGAAAAATGTTTTGAAAGTCATACTGCTCACATGTGTATATTCAAAACAAGCTGGATATGATATATTCTTGCCAACCTGAAAGTTGTTATTGTATATATCTGGTATAGTACAAACATATACTTTATCCATAAGCATAAATATATTGATATTTGGAATAAATTATTACAACGATCAGTTTACTCAGTTGTCTTTTCATATGGCTTATAATAGCTTAATTTCATATCATACGCACCAAATAGTCTGGATGCAATAGCTGAGTTATTCTACTAGGTATTTTACATGTAATCAACAATAAACTTAAATTGCTATATCAATTCTAACATGTATATGCTACTCTCATTGTGCATGTCAAGACCATATAGGCTATATGCATACCTAGGTTCAGTCAGTGTGCCCATGGTGCCGTCTATGATTGATAAACATGCACAGATGCCGTTAGTAAAGTGACACTAGTAGATATAAATAACGAAGAATAACGTAATCAACAATACTTTAATATATATGGAAAGCAACGCATATAGCGCTGTTTTAGCTCAACACCATATATGTAACTTTAAGCTTTAATTACTAACACGAATCATTGGATTTCTTAGGTCATTGTATTTCTTAGGTCATTTACCGGTAATGCAGTTGATGTTACATGTAATGCATCATACTTACTGCAATAACAAATGGGATAAACACCCAATGAAAACAAATATGAAAGTAAGAAGAAAGTGCAAATGCATATTATGTAAATAGTACAAGAGCATTGTCATAACGAATATCATTCATCAACGTGAACAAAAGATTTTTTTTTTAATATTTTAAAAAATATAAAAAATAATTAAAAATAATAAAATTAAAATAAATTTACAAATAAAAATAAATAAAGTGCAAATGCATATAGACTAATATAGTATGTAAATAGTACAAGAACATTGTCATAACGATGTGACATATGCTCTGGAGTATATATTGATTTAGAGTAATAATTTGTTGATTTGAACATTATACATTATTATTATTACATATAACGGTTTCCACTTGCACCGGGAGGTGGCGTAATGTTATTACACCCACGTATTGATATAGGCCTAACATCGTGATATTACAAACCCAGCCAGTCCCTCAATTCTCAGCGTGGGTTATCACATCAATGTCAATGAGCTGTAAAGGATAACTATTCTAGTTCCGGCCACGGTTACAACTTTGACGTCTGCTGCAGGCAGGATTTGACCAGCGCCGTGGCCTCCAAGGCAGTTCCCCAACTCAAGGTCACCCCCAGGGCGCCGTGCCCGTAGTTGTGAACAACCTGTGGACGACGACAATAACAGCAATGATTAGCATGCAATGTCTGTAGGAATAATTGACGTCGGAATAAACTATAGAAATTAATATTTATACAAAAGATAATGAAATCCAGCTTTTGACGTTTGCGAAGTACCTGTGGATAATAAAAAGTATCAATATTTGACATTGACGATTTCTTACATCGCTAATGCTATATTATGTCAGCAATATGAAATATTGAAATATTTTTTAAATGTGTTTACTTTTCATCCTTCATTGGTGGGTGTATGCGCGCGCGTCTGTGCATGCGTTTTGACCAGTGTTATTTACAGTAGTATGTTATTGTTATGTTATTGTTAGATACAGCACACCATGTACACACACATTATACTACG
This sequence comes from Lepetodrilus elevatus, assembly GCA_034780755.1. NCBI lineage: Eukaryota > Metazoa > Mollusca > Gastropoda > Lepetellida > Lepetodrilidae > Lepetodrilus > Lepetodrilus elevatus. Next base: position 12,723 of record JAVCKZ010073088.1, read on the forward strand.
AGTAGCCAGAGTGCGTATCTACCTTGAGAATCTTGCCATCTACGTTTGTCTTTTCCACCTCCAGTCTCATGGGTGTTCTTGACGGTCGTAAACCTACCCACGTGTCCACGACTGTCGCGCCCTGAAACACAGAATGGTGGGGAAATATTCTACATTGAACTTGCAAAAGAACTTAAAATACCGGAAGTGAAATGACCATCGTGATTACAAGTACGTCGATGGCGTTAACCTTCTCCCTGTTGAATAAAATCAAAGTGTTCTATTTCTGCATGTCATCGGGCAAATTAAGTCGCCTTCAGCAGGGAGGGGGTTAATGTGGAATCGTCTTCGTGGCCGTCTTAGATAGTCCTCAAGGTCGGACTCCTCACGTACATCAACTCCAAAGTATAGCTACTACACGGACATCATCTCCAAAGTATAGCTACTACACGTACATCAAATCCAAAGTATAGCTACTACACGTACATCAAATCCAAAGTATAGCTACTACACGGACATCAACTCCAAAGTATAGCCACTACACATACATCAACTCCAAAGTATAGCTACTACACGTACATCAACTCCAAAGTATATAGCTACTACACGTACATCAACTCCAAAGTATAGCTACTACACGTACATCAACACTGTCATATTTAGGTCGGATGTATGTGTCAAGCGATCGTCAGTTGGCGCTGCGCTATCTTAGATGACACATATCAGAAGATGGGTGCCTATAGGCCTACACATATACACTGTCTTGTAGCCTGTACGGTCGTAAAAGAAGGGTATCCCGTACAACTATGGTCATATCAAAATGGCGGACCGTGAGTCGGAGCAATTGGGAGGTCGCGAAGAATGGTAAGCA
>JAVCKZ010073099.1:0-13570 GCA_034780755.1 Lepetodrilus elevatus
ATAGAAAGAAAGTGAGTGAGGAGAAAGAGAGGGGAGGGGCGAGAGAGAGAGAGAGAGAGAGAGAGAGAGAGAGCGAGAGAGAGAGAGAAAGAGAGAGCATAGCGCTATCGTAATGACGTGATCGCCATGTCTATGTTAATACAAGAGATCGCAGTATGGCCTCGTAGTGTAATATACGAGTGTTTCGAGAAACGATACCCAGAGTAGGACATTGATGCCGGGTTCGAACTCACGTCATGACCTCATAAGACCAACGGTCGTCCACTGCCCTATCTCTAATATGGACAGCCACATATTATGTTATCGACCTTTAGATAAAGCTACAGAGACAGATAACACAATACATTATCATCAAAGGCCCTATTACAAATATGTTTGAAGACCTTGTGACTTCGTTTCCGTGAATATAATAATGTATACAGGAGCCTATTATGTCGCAATTGGCTTCTATATCTATGTCTTGACATACATATATACATATTGGCCTGCATTTCACGAAAGGGTCATACCCGTAATCTTGGCATAACTCGATGTGTACGTCATTTCCGGTGATAGCAAAACTATGGCGTAAGTCCGGATTTACGTCCGGTCTACAGTAAGACAAATTCGTGAAAGTAGGCCAATGCGTCACATGTTACTACATGTATTATAATTTATATATCGGACGATGTCTCAAGTATAATAGAGCAATATTCATGAGCTTTTGGCGTCAGTGACGTGAGCATATTGCATGGTTAGCTCAACCTAAAACATGCATCTAGTGTTGTCACGGTATATAGGCCTATAGTTAACATTTCCCATGCTAGATTAATTTAATAAGAACCTCCTTATATACGCAACACTAGTTAGCAAATGAAGGTTAAAGCGTCACATGTTCTATTGTATCACTGTCATCAGCATGGAGTGATTAATGCTTCTAAGGATCGTTCTGTTATTGAAATAAGATAGCTTTAACCTTGCCTCGTATTAGGACAAGACAGCGACTGTGCACGATATGTTTCCGGTATTCTGAACCCAAATAGTAATGTTGAGATCTCCACTGAGATAAGAAACTACGACAATCCCATGGCTTACGTAGCTGATACTGCAGCAATTAAGGAAAGAGTATTGTAAGCTGAGTATCCTGTGAAACTATATAAATTGCACAAATGTAATTTGTTTAGTTACTAGTATTTAAACTATAATATTGACATCCTCTAAACAACAGACCCGGATGCTGTTCTTACGCTACATTTCATAACAGGGTCGTATCCGCAGTCCTGGCACACATCGATGCATACGTTATTTCCTGGGCCCTTCTGTATACAAAACTGCGCAACTTCAACTCCGACCGTAACCATTGCTACGGTTGGCGACCGTAACCATCGCTACGGTTGGAGTAATATTAAGAGTTACCTTAGCGTTACGCAGTTTCGTACTGCAGGAGAACCTGATTAGCTGTAAGTTATTAGTAACATGACGTACGCACTGACTTACGCCACGACTATACAGTACGTATACGACCATTTGGTAGAGTACGCAAAGAGATACTGGACCAAGGTTCTAGAAGATGAATTGGACATTGATAACTTCTAAGAACTATGTAACACATTCATGTTATATTTCCAGTAGTCACTACGATGGTGTATTCATAACAAACAATACTACAAAGTCTGGTGGTCATGCCATACCCTATAAAATGAAACAACTACTGGCGTTTTCCTTGATCAGTATAGCAATAAGGAAGAAAGGACCATTAAAGAAGCTATCGATTGCAATAATAGTACTGTTAAAGCGACACGACTCAGCAGTTTACAGCAAGTCAGTAGGTACTGGATAACAAGGGATTTACTGCAGGATCAATCGCAGTATTTAGGCACAAGCCGTCGGTAATTTATGAGGAAAATATGCGGCAAGTGGACTTGGGTAGTTAATATACACTCCATCACTCGGCTTCTTAAGAGTTACCATAGGGTATTGAGTGATCATTTGCGCCGGTAATAACCTCGTATATTGATATTATACTCCTTATGTGAAACCCGATGTATGACAATTATATATACTCTGGGGAAAAAAATATGTGTGTGTGTGTGTGTGTGTGTGTGTGTGTGTGTGTGTGTGTGTGTGTGTGTGTGTGTGTGTGTGTTGTATTATTAAAACATGAATTAGAGTGGTATTTATATGAAGTTATTTTTTCCTCTCTTTTTCTCCATCTCTCTCACACACATACATACATCGTGAGAACACCTACACACACACTCACACACACACACACACACACACACACACACACACACACACACACACACACACACACACACACATACCTCATACATGAACACCTATACCCAACCAACTACAGAAGCCCACACACGCCACACTCATACAATCAGCAATTACATTTCGGTCTATGATACAAACAAAAAGTACAAAGTTCTTCAAAAGATCAAAAATGGTTTTGTGCATACATTAAGTAACTGATAGCAATGACGTACGTCTCCGCAGGGGTCATACCGCGTTTGTGACGCTTTAGACTCTGAAAGCATGCATATATGCGGATGCAATCTATATACATGGGTATATAAATGGTTGGCGTGTTTCTGTTTCTTGTTATTGTTACAAACTATTCGCCCAAGGATTCATTATCCTCTTTCTTTGGGGTATACTAGTATCTTTCACATCTATTACTGAAAGTTATGACAATTATATTATATTTCCCCATAGGTAATGTCGACCCCCCATGGGCGCAAAACCTAGTTTGAAAATGTACAGTCTCTTTTGATATCTCGTTGTGGTACAATCCGAGCGTGGTACCTCCGAATTTTTATTTTTATTCAACAACTTAGTTATATGTCATGAATTATTCAGCAAAACGCATATGGGATGTACTTATTTCAAGATTTATTATTTTGTAATGACGTATATTTTTACTAGCTATATAGTTACAAATAAAGGGGTTTATACAACATGACTATAACTACTTCATTCATAGTAAAGTGCACTAATAAAAAAGCATGATGTCGGTTAAACATTATCTGAAAAGACGTATGATTATTTCAAGCAATGAGCCTTGCTTAGTCCACACAGTAATTATGGATTAAAAATACGTCTGTATAGGAAGTCATTCGTGCGCTACTACACATGTTTAAATAGGCAAACAACGATTCAAGGAGTTTATACTATACAGTATATAAACATTAAAAGTTACTGTATACTCGGCTCACATTTAGTGATCATGTCATGTGCCCATAACGAATATTTCTTTTGACGTTCCCAACGGGGAGCTTATTTTCATAATACAACCAGTGAAAATGGAGTTTTTAAAAGATTTCTGTTAAGCTTCTATAATCTTTATCGGTGATGAAGACAAAACGTATAATGCTGTATACAAATATGGGCAAACAGCTTTTTCGTGTATATAGCAATTATAGGGATGTGTATAGGCCAATGAGATGTCCCATATTGTGGAGGTATTTACTAAGCATAAATATATACAATATATAGTTATTGACCGGGGCGCCGTAATATATGGACTAGTATACGGAGGTTAGCATTTTGTCCTGTTAAACTAGATCTAGTTTTAAGATGGAGCTGTGCAACTTCTATAGATAATGCCCTCCTATTTTGAAAAGATTCGGGTTGCGGGGTGGGGGTGGGTTGTGGTGGGGGTGGGTAGGTGTGGGGGCGAAATGTCATATTTTCTATGATCACACATTTTTCAAGTTATGACGGTAGGCCTAAGTGCTTATCTGGCTGTTAGATAAAGCTTAAAATAATACAAGTTTTCCTTGGTGTAAATGCTTATATTAGTATGTTCCAGCATATATTGCATATTTTACTGAATCTTAATGTTTTTATATTGAACCTTCATGTTCAGTATGAAAGTCGACAATCGAGGTTTGTTTAATGAATGTAGTTGCATGCATGGTACCGTTGATAGTTGATCTTATTTTCTCCACTAAAGAATATGCTCTTCTAATCCTTGCCCTAGTGGGAGACCTTTAGGACGTAGACCCCAGAAGAAATCAAGGTAAATAATTCGAAGTCGTTGATGCAATAAATGAGAATCTGTCCTTTCGAGAATACTATTCCGTCGTTGCTATACTAGCCCACTCTTGAAATACCCCTAACATCGAGACCATATGACTTGCATTGAGACCATAGGACATGCATTGAGACCATAGTCTATAGTACATGCATGGCAATACATGAACATAAACACCGTTCACTTCACGTCTACAGATGTAAATAAATCATTCTTTCACTACTGCAGATGTAAATCATTTTAAAGTTCCAATGCATGTGAACAGAATTGACAGATCTACGCGAAGAATGCGTAAACAAATATATGGCTGTGTTTACCGAGGCTTGCAATGCTGTGTTCTAGACAACAAGACACGGCCAAATTGCCATCATAGGACATAATGACGGGTAACCGGACTGGAAAGGCCTTCAGTGGCAGACCACTGCATATTAAACAGCGGTGTGTCCAGCAGTTGTCCAGTCCATTGCCCGGTGGGAATCCTGTGGTCAATAGGACATATAGAAATACGTATATCTGACATGCGTCGTTATAAGGATAGACATATATCCCCTCAATGGTCAGCGTTAATACCCCCCTCAGATACTGAAACAGATACTGCTAGACTGATAGTCCGTATGCAATGAGATACCAAGATAGGATTCCCATTACTAACGCAAGTGCATCAACAGGCTTCAACAATAAGCGAGCCTACCAATAAACTTGTCGTCATTGTCGTGTTTTGTCTGTTTGGTGTACAATAAAATGATCCGTATTCATTCAGAAAGCCTGAATAAAATTGTCACTTTGGAGATTTAACGTGATACTTCCTACTGAACAGAAGTAGGGATTAATGTCGGATGGTGTACAAAGGGAGGTAATAAAACGCGAGTCGGATGATTGCTCATGCGCAATGATGGTGGTAGAGAGTTACAATTTAACAGCAGTAAAGTTGTGTTCGTAAAGATGAACAAATTAGAGTATATTATAGGTTGCTTGTTAATAGCTGGAAGTGAATATTCTAAACTGTACTTAAAATGGCAAAAATGATCCTTGGACGCAATATTTTTTAAATATTTCTTTCCACAAAATATTATTAACTATGAAATAAATATGGAGAGGAACAAATATGCAAACATTTGCATGACGTGGTATAGACAATGCAAAGGAAAGGTAGGCATATGTCTAATCCCCAAGGTGGCCGGTTCTAAATTCGCCATTGGATGTTGTTGCTGTACTCCGCATCTCTCTCTCTCTCTCTCTCTCTCTCTCTCTCTCTCTCTCTCTCTCTCTCTCTCTCTCTCTCTCTCTCTCTCTCTCTCAGATTTTAACAAAATATATATAAAAGACAACAACAATGACCAGTGTTTTAAATAATAGAAGGTTTACTGGAAACTCTAGGCTGTACTGCATAGTATGAAAAACCAATAGCCTAATAAACCTGAAACTGAACGTTAATACGCAAATCCAGCGTGATAGTCTTCTATTAGACAAACCGTCTAAGATTGCGTATACCTTTAGCCCTCTCTGCTGGCACACACACACACACACGTACGCACACACACACACACACACACACACACACACACACACACACACATACACACGCACACACACTGTTCTTTAGGGCATCTCCGGTTGCCTATAGGGTACCGCCTATAGCATGGAAAATAGTTAAATACTTGCTCACAAATTAGACCAACGGGTATATCAAATGTTTCAAGGACGTTTGATTCTTGTTGCCCTTCGTAGACAAGCATCGAGGATAGCCGCAATGCATGTATTGTAGCACTAAGCCAACAGAATTAAGCTCTAAATGTTGCATAAAATACAACTTGACAATTGATGAACAGCAATAATTACAGACAGCCGTGTGTCACCACACACCACATATCCCTCAGATGCCTCGCTGTGGCTCGTAATCTTACAATTACTCTTCGGGTGGAAGCGCGCTTCGGGCGATTACGGCTTTCAAGTATCTTTGGATTCAGCCTAATACTATAATCCCTGTAATACTCGCAAATCTAACCCGCTTACAGTCTGGAATTATCCCCTACCTACAGATACGAGTCATATTTCGATGTACACCGTACGTATACTTAGAATAGTCTATGCATGACGATGAACGAGCAAGTCAATATACTATATAGTAAACTGGGTATCGTTTCTCGAAGGTCTCTTAGCCGCTAATAAGGGACCATAGCACTCTCTTAGCAATGTATTAGCTATCGGAAAAGAGTGCTATGGTCCCTTAGCGGCTTTAAGAGAGCTTCAAGAAACGATACCCAGGTCTATACAACACCGAATAGTTATAGCAAGATATATAGTGAGTATTGTAAGCCGCTTTATAGTATATCGAAAATATTGCTATCTTCCGGTGACATGGCATTTTTTTGCTGACCGCGATAACGTCCAACTTTAAGTTTATTCACGCTGTACCAGATAGCGGACATTTCATGTTTTGTGCTCACGGCCTCTGATGAGACAATATAAAACGTATATATGGTTCTATTGTGTCGTCTATTTTATGATATCTATGACTTGTAGTAGCTCCATAGCATTTCACTATGGAAAATGGCTTCCAAATATGAATACTAAAGCTGGTCACCTCTTGAGTACACTGTATATATGTCAACAGTTTTAAACATCTGAATCAGATTACAGTATATGTCCATATATACTTTGGATTTGCACACTTGAAGCAATCTTTGTCAAACTAGTGTATCTAGAATTATATAAAATGATCAACTTCCTAAATTGCGTAACAACTGGCTCCGATATTATGAAACTTGTTGAATTCGATTTCATGCTCAAGTTCAAATTTGATATGTGGATAATTTATGTGAACACAACTTTGAGTTGTGCATGAAATCGGTCTCTACTGTATAGACAGCACTTCAAAAGGGTATGCTTAGGCTTTATTAATTGTGTTTAACCCTCTACTTGCTGGACACAACAGGAGCCGTTCGTGTCACGTATAGAAAGCCGACCCATATATATCATGGTTTTAAATTCAAGGTTTTGTTCACAAATCCCCAATTAGAATTTGAGCTTGAGCATGAAATCAAACTCAAAATGTTTCATAATCTCGGGGGGTGATGGCTGAATCTATTTAAATCACACCCTTTGTAATGCGGCACCTAGTTTTAAATCGGCTCATAAAATATAACCGTTCAGGAAACGAGACTGTTATGTTATGCAAATAACGTCGGCAAATGTACAGACTCTTTCTAAAGCGATCCATCACTTTTTGAACCGTTATCAAATTATCATTCCACCTCTGGTACCGCACACCGTGGTGTAGCCTACCCTGGGGTCAAGGGACAATGGACAAGTGTTCGACCCACGAGGTTGAGAGGCCTGTGGGGGTGGGGGGTTGGCGTCTGTGGGGTAGCTGAAGGATCCGTAATTGTAATACCTTCTTTCATTCCTAGCAACACTTCATTCTCCCATCGTTCTGAAAACTACTTGTAACTCAGACGATTTGTGACATTTATGTGTGAACGGGGGTCATAAGGCCTAGCGATTAAGCACTCTAACAATGGGTTAAGCAGCTTGCGCAAGGATTCGAACCCGGACTATGGGTGTTAATTTGGAATTACCACTGTTCGGGGAAACTGGTAATTGTGAGACTTTGGTTTTCTTGCAGATAATAGGAGCAAGGAATTTATCAGGAGGGGGGTATGAGGCTCTGGCTGTTTGATGTCGTCACGCACCACTGGAGGTATCGTCACACGCCACTGGAGGTATCTACAAACAACGTGTAAATGGAGCCAATCAAGCGTCACTGATCTGGATATGGGGGATGAGGGGTTGACGTCGGTTCAAAGGGAATGACGTCTTACTTCTCTGCCCCGCGTCCGGAAAGGTCAGAAAGGCCATATCGAATAAGCTTAAATGTATAATAGTATGCATAAAAGGTTTCCTTTGGGTGTGAAGAATCGTAAAAGTCATAGTTTGGATTTGTTGTTTGTTTAATAAACTGCCTATGAATTGTTCTACACAACTGAATGATCATTTCGGTTTGATTAAGTGGATAGCGTAGCCAAACATCAAGTACATATGAGCGAAAATTATATTAATATGGTTTTAATTGCGATAGGTTGATAATTTTAGTTGCACAGAATAATAACTACCATGTATATTATTCAACACATACACATGTAGTATGTGAATCATTACGACTATTTCCGGTATACAAGCACAGATAGGACTTCTATTGTTATAAAGCGTATCAGACAAATACAAATGCAGAAGATGATCAATTTGGACTGAAATTGGAGCTAGAAAATACACTTAGCATTACCTATCATCGCGTTTGTACCTCCCAAAATATATTCATCGATCTGCGGTCCATGCATCCCAACGTTATTACCAATGCAATACCTCATCTATTCGAAAGTGAAATAACATTGAAACACATACCCACACACAACAACAACAACAACAACAATAACAACAACAACAACAACAACAACCAACATAAAAAGAAGTGTGTTACGATTGCTTTACCGTAATCAGAAGTAAAGTCTCAGTTTATGTTTTCAAATTAGTAATCCCCTCCATGCATATATAATAACCAGAGAGCCTTCTCGAAACATTCTTACGATCGTACGACAATATTAACAATTCTTACAGTATTGCCACTAACTGCACGTGTTCCTAGGCTAAGAAGTTCATTTAAGTACGTTTCGAAAATAGACCCAAATCTGATGGCTACGCCCCATCGAAATACTATAGTAGACGAAATATTTTATATACGCTTCGTATAGATGGGGGTTACCAATGCGCACGTATAATACATGAATACTAGTAACCAAATTGTAAATAGAACTGTTATAACAAATGTTCAAAATGAAAACATATTTCCTACTGTACAGCTGTAGATCTATATTAAAAAATCCAAGCCTTTTACATAGATATTTTTAAATAACAATTCCTTATAATCAATAAATACAGCTTGTGCAATGTGCACACGTAAATATAATTGCATTGTATTCATAGTTCTCTTCTTTTGTACATACTATTCTCGCTTTTGTCTTATATTATGTTATCGAAATGTAATTTATTTGATGTAAATATTTCAGGAGCGGGTGTTTTCCTAAGTTGGCATAACGTGTACCCAATCCTTTCTATTGTGAATCCAGGTTCAAATCCCGCCCAGGGGGCCCTGCATCAATGTTCGTGAAAGTTACCTTTCTGACGCGATATTGATAGGATGCACTGACTGTAGAGTGGCAATGCAGTTATCATCCTTGGTCTTGTCAGTACCCGCAGGTTTACTGTAACATTCAGCGCTACGGATGTTGCGGGTTTCCTCCTGCCCTAAACTGATAAGTGAAAGATTCTAGAAAGCGACTTTAAACTCCAATTAAAAAATAAATAAAAAATCTATTGTGAATAAAATGTTTTTAACTAAAACATGAATAGAGCTTATAACTTAAAACTACTATCATATCAAGTTGTGAGAAATCTAGCGTACTAGCATTATATTGATAAATCATAATATACAGTATATAGTGTAGGCCTATGCTAATAAATATGGTCACATGACGGATGGTAAGTAGACATAATAGGCTGTGTTTCGAGGACATGAAACATTACCTATACTAGTACATGTATGACACTTTACGAAATTGTACATGCTTTTAGTTTAGGATAGTTGTGTGCGAACGTATCTCCATATGTATTGTACTTGTAGGCCTACGTATCAATCAATATCATTGTCTTAGTATACCGTGCGATATCGTTATCGGATTAGGTCCCTGTATGTCTTATGGTGGTGTACAAATAGTATAGGATCATAGCTGGATTAACCGAATATGGATTTACATAGCTAGTCACAACACATTCACAGTATAGCCTAACTGTATAAATCCAGTTGCCCATGCTAAAGTGTACTCATTGTAATCGAGTTAGGGTAGGTAATGGGTTTCTTATAAATTAACTGTTTTTCCATTTCTTTGACATGTTCACAAGGCGTATTACCTTATTGGTTGCACGTGTCATGTCCTAGCAAATCAAAGATTAGCTCCCACAACACGTCATAGCAACGCTCTGTCAGTCTACTATATAGTTTGGCATGAAATGCATTGACGCCCCTATTTCGTAGATTATCTGTTCATTCTTTCGAACGTTGCCCCTCTGCATAAAATAATACTTACTCAAAATATCTGTTGATCGTTATATAAACAGATGTTTTATTACTGGTGCAATATTTTTTATTTTTTAATTTTGGTTAGGTGGAATGAAATTAGAAAATGGAGTTTTTTGTTTTTCATTCCATGAAGTATTTACCGAGATAATTTACGAAATAGGGGGGCCAAACTATATATAGTGGATTCGTTTCGTTACTGTATTTGAACGTTTTAGCCTACTCTACTGTTCGTCTGATATTCAGAATAGATTTATAGTTAAACATTGTAAATTAAAACTACAGCGAAACTCTCACACAAGATCGCAAAGGACATGGCGAAAAGAATAAGTCCAAACTCTTCTTTAAGGCACAGGCAGATCTAGCTCCAATGGGCTATATAGTTATAGAAGAAGCCGGACCAAACTTGTGGAACAGACAGTTACGAATGTCCCACCATTTTCCCTCCACACAAATGTTTAAACAGTCTGTCAGTATCCGCCGGTGCGCGCAGGTTTACTGCAACATTCAGCGCTATCGGTGGTGCGGGTTTCCTGTAGCAGCCTTTATATAAGTGAAATAATCTTGAAAGCAGATCTAAACCACACATTTAAAAAATAAATATATATAAAAAGCCTATTGCCAGTAGATCGAATATGATAGCTTTTGGCATTCCATTTAATTATATATTAACAATCTATTACTAGCAGTAGTGTCATTATATCTGTGTCTACCATGCATTACATAAATTTTGATAATGAATTATTCATTGAATAATTATTCCACACGACGAGTTCAATGAATAATTCATTATCAAAATTCATTACAAAACAAACAATACAGTTTATAACAAGGCACAATGGCATGTATCCTAGCCATATTAAAACATGTTGCCCTATCAATATCGCATTACGGTAAATAACACGCAGATAAGATCTATCAAAGTGTTCTACTGTTTTGATGTCAGTTGAGCCTTTAATTTGATCCAAGTTTAGGCGTACAAAGACATATAACCTGATCTGTATATACGTAGTGTTACAATGTGAGAGATCATAAACAACCCTGTATAGACATTATTGAAGAGATACCAATCACCGTTGTACACTATCTTAAAGGCATACAATCACGGTTTGTTGACATAGTTCATGGTCAAACTATTTTACCTGAAGACATTTGATTTGTCTACATAAATACTAGTATATGGGGTAACAAACTATATTTTCCAACTGGTTTTCAGTAAAATAAATATGAAATTATTTAAAACTAGTGGGACATGCGGCAAATATAGCTTGTTGCCCAATAGTGTGTGTAGATAAGTCAAATGTACATACTTTGAGGTAAAATACGTTTACCTATGAACTATGACAACAACCCGTGGGTATATGCCTATATATAACAGTACATACCAAAGATCGTGTGCTGACCATCCCATTGGTGCCTGGAAACATCAATATTTCTAAGCATGTGTGTATGTTCCTATACTAATGAAACAACGTAAAGTTAATCTCGCTGCTATCTCTATTCTATTCAGGTTTCCAGTAAGAGATATAGGTCATTTCCTAATGTCCAAGCTTCCTGTCCGTATATCCTAATGCCCTAGATTTGTGTCCGTATATCCTAATGTGTACAAGCTTCTTGTCCGTATATATACTAATGTCCTAGCTTTTTGTCCGTATATCCTAATGTCATAGCTTATTGTTAGTACATGCATATTATAATGCCTTACGCTTAGCTTCGTGTCCGTATATCCTAATGCCTTACGCTTAGCTTCGTGTCCGTATATCCTAATGCCCTAGCTTCTTGCTCTTATAAATAGGATGTCTTAGCTTATTGTTTGCATGTCCTAATGTCCTAACTTCTTATTCTTATGACCTAATGTCCTAGCTTCTTGTCCGTGTATTCTAATATCCTAGCTTCTTGTCATTCCGGCGATCTGGCAGACATATAACGATTCTTTTCTGTCAAATAAACGTTCTCGGAATAGCAGGTGCTGCTATTTATATGCGGGTTGCTTTTTTTCAATAACCTATTATAACAATATTGCTTTACGTTAAGAAGTATTCCTAGACGCCTCCTGACAGAAGACCCGACCAGTCAGAAGTAACTGCATCGTTGTAATTATTCTACTTGGATACCTCTACCGTGGACTTACTTCAAAGTCCTACCATTGTACAGTTTCTATTGACCCGTATATCGACTTAGCCGTTAGCGTATTACCGTGGCATAAGACGAATTATATATACCGTAAATATTTATTATAAACAAATACTTTACGCATCGTTACTTGGGTGTAATTGTAAGTACGTTTGGAGTTTAGAACCAAAGACCTCCGGTTTGAATCCCGTTCTGGGAGCTCGGCATCAATGAAAGCGGAAGTTACCTTTCTGGCGTGATCTTGATGTGATGGGCTGTCTGTATACCGTGGTAATGCAGTTATCATCCTTGGTTTATCAGTACCAGCCGGTGCTCATACGTTTACTGCAACATTCAGCGCTATGGATGTTGCAGGTTTCCTCCTGCGACTCAAAACTCACAATTCAAGAAATAAACAGTTACTGGTAGTGGGATTGTCTTGAAGGTTGAGTAATATTGTGTGGAATTATTTACCTCGTAAAGATGTCAAGTTAAAATGTTAGTCTTGTAGGTTTTTGTAATGCTATATACGAAATAGTCGATGCTTATCTACATATGCTGTGATACACGTTATGACCAAGAAACACTATTTGAATGATTATATTTTTAAAAAACCATTTATATCTAATGCCATGCTTTAAAAGAAGCAATAGCCCGGTTTTAAGTTAATTTAAACAATCTTTACAAATTATAATGCATCATGTAGTGACATATTAATATAAATTAATTAGTTGGTATGACACAAGTGGATTATACAGGTGATTTCATAGCATATCTTCCGGGTCATAACAATCACGACAAGCTGGAGTGTGTATAGAAGTACTGTAATAATAGTCTTCCCGATACGTTGCCCATCATCCCGAAACATTGCCCATGAAATACTCGTTAACGCAATGAAATTATTATTATTAAATTACACAATTTGATTGTTAAAAGCGTAAGTATTTAAACATTAATATTTGTGTACGGTATTTAACATTTGAGAAGATCACATATTCCCATCCCCTAACCTCCCAACACGGAAAAATATATGAAATTAATTAAGTTCAAATGTGTACGTCATTCTTGCGTGTACCAGGAAAATAAATGTTCATTGGTATGTGCTGTATAATTTACACCTTTCTCATTGTTAGTAGTAATTCGATATCATTTGCCATGACCATTACAATACCAGCCTCACACCTTCATGGTTTTCTACGAGAATTATATTCTAAGGTTTCATAAGAAAATATACATTTGGTATTCCTTTTTTTGTTACTGTTTAGAATTGCCTGTTGTTTGAGGTGTTTTTCGACACGCTATAT
>JAVCKZ010073110.1:0-13570 GCA_034780755.1 Lepetodrilus elevatus
CTACTACTACTACTACTACTACTACTACTACTACTACTACTACTACTACTACTACTACTACTACTACTACTAATGCACGTAATAATGCATGTAATAATAATAATAATAATAATATAATAGTATGGACTAGCGTCTAACCTAACCTAACTTCCTCCTCACCCATCACACCTCATTCCCGATTTCGACTTGTACTTTCCGACCCGAACTAAAACCTCCAATATAATATTATACACTTCAACCTATTGTTTGATGTGAATATCATAATTGGCTGATGCCGTAGGCTACTTATTGAGATTTATTCGCGCGAAACGTAACTTTATATCTTGTTTGTGTAAATGCTCGGCCAACTCTATATTGTTACGTTTATTGTGTCGCACGCAATGCATGTACTAGTATACAACATTGAGCTATATATACCTGTACCAAATGGTTAACAATTTAAAATACATATACATGTACACATGCACGCACATAGTAGCGGACACACATCCACAAACAAACACACACACACACACGCACACACACACACACACACACACACACACACACACACACACAAAAAAGTATATACATATACACATTAACTAACCGTGCCAATGTACTGTGATTTGTTTAAGGTATATTCGGTGCAGTTACATGATAACTATATCCTATATTGGTCACTGCTGCTGCTAATGAGAATCGTCTGGCCTCAGTTTATCTCACTACAACGTCCAAACGATTGCAGACAAGTAATTATGTGTAAATGCAGTATACCGGCCGGCGGGTGTTCCCATTGTAGACATGTTTCTGGCCCATTAGGAAGGAGAATGGGTAGACAACCGTATCTATTGTCTTGCACGTCTACATATAGATATTGTGACGACACAATCCATTATCATATTAGGTCGAAAACACATTAATTGTTGCACAGCAAAACATTGAGCTAACGGAAAATTTACAAGGACATAATGTCAAATGACGCTTCATTTACTACAAGTATAGAGCGCACAATCAGTGAAGCCTGGCTGTGCGCTACAATAACGACTATGCTTATAATGACTTGTAGCATTTTCCATGTGAAAACAGTGCACTCCACATGTGATGGATAATTAGAGAATCCAATAAGAAGGCCGACAAAACTGAATGCAGAATGTATTTTTTTGTCGACCATTAGTAGAAAATGAAGTTCCTAAAATAATTTGTAAAATAATTTCAGGGCAATCAAATAAGATACCACAATATGAAACTGTTAAAAATATACTTGTCATAGATAATCCATCGTGTTAATGAGAAGTTCACGATTAATTTTCCGAATCTACCAAAAATGTGGCGATTTTCGTCGGGTGGACATCGCACATTAGACTGTTGGTGTGTGATCGTGATATCTAAAAATAATTATGTGTAGGCTACATACATTGATGCATGAGGTTATATATAAAAAAAAAAGAGTATCATAATCAAAGCCCAGCGTGCGCGTATGTCTAATCACAGGCACTTGAAACGGGCCACTATATTTTTAAATATATATCTATATTTTTTTAATATTTGTTTTCTTAATGTACTTTTATTTAAAATATATTCTGTGAAAAAAAAAAATCAAAAAGTGAGAAAAAAAAAATTTCACTTTAAAATTTTCTTTTTTTTACAGAATATATTTTAAATAAAAGTACATTAAGAAAAAAAATATAGATATATATTTAAAAATATAGTGGCCCGATTCAAGTGCCTGTGGTCTAATGAACATACAACAGCATCCTGACACCTCTGCGGTACTGGCCGTAAATGTTGCGTTCAGGGACTCGCTTGACACTCATGTGCTACCCATGGCATGCATCTACTGTCAATTTCATTGGATGGATTTTTACACCAAATTCATCGGGAAAATGATTTCATTTCATTGGCAGCCTGTTTGCACATATTTCACTTTAGATGTGTGTCATGGATACCACATGAAATGAGTCCTGAGCGGAATTATAAGTACCGCTGGGGTGCGAGTTTGGATATTCAGGGTAGATCTTTAATATTATCTCTATCCCTACATCACTCTCCCTCACTCTCTCTATTTTTCTCTCACTCACTCCCTCTCCACTCCTCTCTCTCCCCCTCTCTCTCTCTCTCTCTCCCCTCTCTCTCCCTCTCTCGCTCATGCTATTTCACTTAACTGCCAGTTGGATCTAAGTATATCTGTATTTGAATAATAATTTATTAATTCAATCAAATTACATGTGTTAAATGAATTAATCTGTCACATCCTAAATAGAGAGCGTATAGGTACTATGTCTACCATCCTAATGTCATTTGTGCACCCACGTAAAACATCTGATATTAAAGCTTTCTTATATATCTATTTCCCGGCCCTGGGCACATAAAATAGATCGTATTTCCCATATTCTGTCTTAATTATCAACCTTCGGAAAATTATATCTGCAATGCACGTTGTTTTTCCCCTTAATGTGGACAGCATATCTCTCATGTGTAATACAATATCGATCATGTCACTAGGTGCGTACTTCCGCATTGAAAATTACTACCAAACTTTTCATTGTAAAATATCCCGAATATGGTTTAACAAAATCTGTACAGTAGAGAAAGCATGGCGGAAGTTAGCAGCCCTGGACATGTAAAATGTGACATGGCCACTTTCTGACTGGTCTAATTTGACTAGCTATTATTTATAATTATCATGAAAAAGCATTCTAATATACGCTTTGTTGATATCTGGCTTGCACAAAGGTGTGACGCAAACATATATACTATTTTTTTTTATAATGTACAAGAACATTCTAATTAACCCTTCAAAATAGATTAGGTACCATATAAACCTACTATGTAGATGTAGTACTTCTTTTGAGACAATTCCAGTTAATCGTTGAAATTAATATTGCACTGCTCGTTTTAATAGATTTCTTTTTGTATTGTATTTATAGGCCTATATTTATATGTATTACACTACCGGGTGAGTTATCACATGTCATTACTTTTCTGACTATATAACTAGTTGAATATCACTTTCTATATACCAGCTCCCAGAGAACATAATATGTACAAGATGTCTTGACCTCAAGTCTTGACCTCAAGTCCGCCCACACGAGTATCTGGCGTAATCTGGTAATTGTGTTCTCTGATCACCTGTCGCAGCAGGTGTGTTCAATATTGGTAGCTGCTGACTCGTTCACAGTTATATTTACACTGTGTTTACTTAAGACAGGTGCTAGGATTATCTAGGCGCTATTTAGCGACTACCAACTTGAACGCATTTTCGTAAGAGCTGCATGAGTAAAATTGCAGACATAGGCCACACCTATATAGTGTCATGTCATGCCACATTGCATTACTGCATCACCATTGGAGCAGACATAGCTAGGGATGCACAAGCACACACATACACACACACACACACACATGCATCACAAGATACGATTTTCCCAAGTGTTAACAAAGTACTTCCATTTTAGTTTCATTTTAACGTATTTAAACACAAGATTTCTGTCAGTTATTAAACTATATTAAAATAATAATAATAGCGTTTCTCAATAATAAAAAAATAATAACAAATATTACAAATAATTATTACAAAGAAAGTGGTCATGTCTGATTATAGTAATCCCCCTGAGTGTCCGGATTTTATTTATTTCAAGGGCAAATAACTCTGAACGAATAACACATGTCCGCCATGATTGTATGATTTTGACAAATATTTCAATGAACGTTCGTTGTAGATTTAGCAGCATTTAACACATAAATATGTACGGGAATTGGCAGCAACCCGGTGTTACGGGCTATGTTGACCCCAATGCACAAGTGCAACCGCAACAACAGGATCAACAACAACAACAGCAAATGTATCAGTGGTATTATCAACAGCCAGGACAATGGCCAGCGCAGGGCACCGTGCCAGTTGCGGCACCCCCGGCGCAACCCCCGCCACCTCCCGATCCAAGCGAAAAGCCTCCACTTCCAACTGAAGATGAAAGCAAAGGGGGTGATGAGGGTGTTAACCCCGCCCCTCCAGTGCTTCCACCCGTCCCCACCGACGACCAACCCCCACTCCCACCCGACCCCCCTCCTGCCCCACCTCCAGACACTGGGGAGAAACCGGCGGAAGCAAAGGTTTGTTGGGTTTTAATGAAATATAGATTTATTTACTGAAGCATAGCACACACAGGTTTCATGCGTCGCACTTGCGTCTTGTGAAGTTGCGTTTATAACGCAGGCGCGACGCAGATGCTCATGTGCTGTCCCCTGGTGTCACGTCTGCATTGCGCTTTGAGACGTGCGTTTATAAACGCATGTATCAAACAAGTTAGGATTATTAGGCTTATATCTTTAAAAAACAACAACAACAACACAACATGTGGGTGTGTAAGGCCAAAATTTACTGGTCCTCGTTGAAAATAACCCGCTGTAGGCGTGCGAACGAACGCTAATTTCAACACTGCTGTTGTACCATATTAATTTGTGTGTCCATTCAGTAATTTCACATTGCTTGCTATGTGATGAAAAAATACAAAAATATTGAAAACCAGTGGGACATACGGAACATGTAGCGATCTACCTTTAGAATACAGCACAAGCCTTGATTATATGCCTTTAACCCTCTCCCTGCTGAAGGCGAGTTAACTTGCCCGATCACATGCAGAAATAGAACAGTTTGATTTTATTCAGCAGGGAGAAGGTTAATGGTCATTCTATTTATTGACTATCTTTGTACATTATTGTTGTAGGATTTGAAACCAAAGGATGATGAGGAGTCCAGTAAGTTGGCGGAGCTGGCCAAACAAGCCCAGCAATGGCAGCAGCAGCAACAACAACAACAACAGCAGTCACAGACACAGACACAACAGTGGTCCCAGTGGTACCAGGGGTCATACCAGGGAGAATACCAGCAAGGATACCAAGGGGCATACCCAGGCGGGTATCAGGGGTATCCAAACCAATATGGAACTCCTGTTCAGGAACCACCCAAGACAGCTGTGCCTCCTGGTATGTTGCATTCCGACAGCAATAAGTATTGTTGACACAAACCATCTCTTAACCCTCTCCATGCTGAAGGCAACTGGAGATGCACAAAAGAGCAGTGCCTGTGCATAATCCTGCAGGGAGAGGGTTAATTGTAAATGACGTTTTAGTCATATTTTTGTCATGTATGGGTGAAAGATTCCCGCTGTGACGTAAAACAATAATTCACTAATTTAGACATGTTATTTGTTTTAAGCACCTTAGGGTATTTTTTTAGCGAAACTATACTGGCCGATAGAGCGCCATCGGTGGTAACTGGACAGGTGGTAGTACCCGGACATTGATCAAACTATTAATAAAAATATATTAGATTACCTACTAGTATGCATTTTCTGTTAAACTATTTCAACAAAATTGTCTGCAAGAGATAACGTTGAATGTGAATTGATGAGTACCCTTTTTCCCCATTCGATAACTTCTCCCACGCATTGTACTTTTGTTTTGGCAAGTTGCATGTTTTTCGGTTTTAAGAATATGAACCTACATCCAAAGAAAATATGTTGTTTTGCATTGTACAGGGCTGATTGACGAACATTTGCACGGGAATCTATAAAAATAACAATGTTATGCACTGTCCTATTACTACCTCGATAATGTTTATATTGGGGAAGTAACGTGCATTATCTAATGTTTATTCATCCCTCGATTCAGTTGCTGCGGCCGTAGTAGCAAAGAGCGGCAATGGCCAGGCCGATTTGGCCGGAGTGTTGGAAGAAGAGAAAGAGTTTGACGTGCAGTACAAGCAATGGAAGGGACAGTACGACAGCTGGAAGGAGCAGAACAAAGGTACTTATCTGCTTCTCTTGTGTTTGTACTTATCTGCTTCTCTTGTGTTTGTAAATATGCAAATAGTAAAATTACACAGTATATGATAATAAATAAATTGATAATTCAGAAACATTTTCAAACCTGTTAGACATCTTCTTGAATGCTCAAGGTTGTTTCTTGAATGCCAGTGGTTTCAGTAGAATCGGAAGTAGGTGGCAGAGTAGCAAAAGTAAGAGGCAAAAGATCTGCATAAATCATACTTTTAGCATCTACAAAGTAGTATCAGCAAGATTGAAAGTAGACGGCAAAATTCGGGAAATACTCCGAAATAGACGGACAATTTTGCCGGTTGCCGACAGCTATTGAAACCACTATATGCTAAAACAATAATTCTCTCACTCACTTCACATGAAAGCACTATCTTCACAAATAGTTGACATATTCCTGAGACGATGTCATCTCCACTTCCGTTGCTGATGTCCGCACGGCTGCTGTTTCAGATCATCCTAACAAAGACCAGTTCAAGCAGTACGAGAGTCAGTGGAAGCAGTACGAGGAACAGATGGAGAGCAGGCGCACCGACATCGAGACTCGCAAGGCCGCGCTGGAAAGTAAGATTGCTGACGGTGGAAGTAGTCAGCCACCAGCATTTCCACCGCAGCCGGGATTTCAAGGAAACCAGACACAAGCGCCAGGATTTCAAGGAGGACAATCACAAGCACCAGGATTTCAAGGAGGGCAATCACAAGCGCCAGGATTTCAAGGAGGGCAATCACAAGCGCCAGGATTTCAAGGAAACCAGACACAAGCGCCAGGATTTCAAGGAAACCAGACACAAGCACCAGGATTTCAAGGAGGGAAACCACAAGCACCAGGATTTCAAGGAGGGCAATCACAAGCACCAGGATTTCAAGGAAACCAGACACAATCACCAGGATTTCAAGGACAATCACAAGCACCAGGATTTGAAGGCGACCAGAGGTCACGGTTTCAACAGCCACCTCAGAATGTCCAAGGTCCTCCTCAAAGATTTGGAGGACCCCCGGGAAGGTTCCAGAACACGCAGCAAATGAACCAAAGATTCGGAGGTCCAGGTCCAAGGCAAGGTTTCCCTAATCAAGGCCCAAATACAGCTTTCTCTGAAGGCGGTGATGATGGAGGATTTGGTAACCAGGGAAACGAGGATGTTTCTAATGCAGGGGATGACATGGAAATGGACTACGGTGATGAAAATGACAATGAAAACCAAGAAGACAAGGGCTACAATGACCAACAAGGATATCCACAGAACAACCAACAAGGCATGAACAGATTCCCTGGCCCAAGAGGGCCAGATTTCCAGGGACAGAGATTTCCTAATCCTCAGAACTTCAGAGGTCAGAGACCTCCAGGACCCAATAACTTTCAAGGTCGACCGCCTTTCCGAGGTCGAGGAGGGTTTGGTTCTAATCAACAGAGACCCTCGTTTCAAGGTGCAGGACAGTATGGTCAGGAGTATGAAGGAGACGAACAAGAAGAGATGGCCAACGAGTATGAAGAAGACGAATCTGTTAATCAGAACTTTGGTCAGATGGGCACTCGGGCGCCATTTGGTGGTCAGAGGTTTGGCGGTCCAAGAGGGGGCCAGATGGGAGGTCAAGGAGGCCCAGGTCAAGGAGGTCCAAGATGGGGTGGGCCAAGAGGACCTCCAGACGGACGCTTCCAGAGAGGCCAAGGTCCGAGGTTTGACTCGCGGGGAGGACAACCCAATCGTATGCGAGGGCCGGTACCTCTCATGGACTTGAACTTTGAAGATCGAGCTCAACCAGAAATAGAAGATCAAGGAGAAGAGTATGGAGAGGAAGGAGAGGAAGAACAGTTTGGATCTGGAGGACCGGGTCCGCAGCGAGGAAGGGGTGGACAGGCGTTTGGTCAGCGGGGTCAGCGAGGGGGAGCGATGGACAGAGGACGAGGCGCGAGAGGAGTAGGAGGAGGATTTGGACGTGGTGCTTTTAGGTTTGAAGGACCTCACGGACAACAAAATAGAAGCTATCCAGAAGACATGTAAGTTGTTTATTTGCATTAGATGATAATGTTTGCATAAAGGTTTATTAAACTTTTGACAGTTTTGTGAGAGAAAACAACATTAAGTATGAAGAAGAAAAACACTTTTTTTAGAGCTCTTTTCCAAAGATTTGCTCAGGAATGTCTGCACTTATTTGTTCGGCCCCCAAAATAAACATTTAGTCATCACCAAAGTTTTCAATAAAATGCAAATCTTTAATAAAATACAATAATTCTGCTTAAATTTAAATGCCTAGGACAATTAAAAATATAAACAATTTATAAAATATACAAGATACAAATCCAAACTATTGACAGAAACTTGCATTGTAGTTCAATAACCTTTCCTTGTTGTATTGGTGTGTTGCAGTGTATTTATTAATATTTGGCATATTTACTAGAAGTGTAACTATTCTCAATACATCAGGGGTGAGCAGGACAACTACGAAGATCCCCAGCTGGAGGAGGGCTTACCAGAGGAGCAGGAAGAGGATCCCAGTCAGGGCTACTTCCCAGCCAACCAGCGGGGCCGAGGGGGCCCATTCCGAGGGCCCAGAGGAGCCATGCCACCCAGGGGCCGAGGAAGAGGAGATGGCCCAAATCAACAGGGACCGCGGTTTGGTGGTGGCCCAGGAGGCCCAATGTGAGTTTGTTTTTTCTATCTATCTTCTCCTTCTATGATTAACTTAATAATAATAATAATATAATCTATTTATATAGCGCTGAGTTCCAGCTAGGCTGCTCACAGGCGCTTAACATTATATCTGCCTAGGGAGCGGTTCGCTGTGAACATGCAGTTAACATAATAAAAGCTGTTCGATCTTGGCTAGCTAACCCATTGGCTACCATTTCACTATATCATGACATCTGTCCTTTGTGTTCAACAATAACATTGATCTTTTAGCAATTTATATTAATATATATTTTATGTCTAAATCTGTTTTGGTGACATTATCTGTTTGTCTCTATACCATTTGTTCTCTACTCTCTACTATACCTTTGGTGAATTTCAGGAGTCAGAGGGGACCAGGCCCGCAGCAGTTTGGAAACAGAATGGTAAATAAATAACAAACTTATAAAATAATAAATTTCAACAAACAAATAGCAAATTATTTAAAGTTCTAATACTTTTTTTTTATGACAATAATCATGCCATTCACAAAAATTATGAAAGCTAATAACATAGGTTTTTATATTTGGCTGTAACATTACAATTTGTGTTGAAAATTTCAGGCTTAACATACAGACGTATCTCTATATGTTATTATTGGAAGAGATGTAGTACTTGTACATCATAGTTATTGTTTCAATTTCAGGATTATGACCAAGAAGATTTCGGCATGTCAGAACAACAAGGAGGTCCACGTGGACCACCGCCTGGTCAGATGGGAGGTCCGAGAGGTCAAGCACCCGGGCCACAAGGACCTCGAGGTCAAGCACCAGGACAACAGGGTCCAAGAGGTCCAGGAATGGGCCCTAGAGGATCTGCACCAGGCCAACAAGGAGGATCATTTGGACAAGAAGGTGGTCCTAGCGGGCCAGGACCTAGAGGACCACCAGATGGTCCTAGGGGACAGGCACCAGGGCAAGGTGGTCCTAGGGGCCAGGCACCAGGGCCAGGTGGTCCTAGAGGACAGGCACCAGGGCAAGGTGGTCCTAGAGGACAGGCACCAGGGCCAGGTGGTCCTAGGGGCCAGGCACCAGGGCAAGGTGGTCCTAGGGGACAAGCACCGGGGCAAGGTGGTCCTAGAGGACAGGCACCGGGGCAAGGTGGTCCTATGGGACAGGCACCAGGGCAAGGTGGTCCTAGGGGACAAGCACCAGGGCAAGGTGGTCCTAGGGGACAGGCACCAGGGCAAGGTGGTCCTAGGGGTCAGGCACCAGGGCAAGGTGGGTCCAAACCTGGTCCTCCAGATGATTCAGAGTTTGATCGTCCCCCTGGCATACCTGATCCAGGTTTTATGAACAAACCTCTCTTTCCATCGGCTGCAAAACCAGAGGAGGAGAAGCAAGCGGACAATAATTCAGATGACAAGTCGGAAGGGAAGTCGGATGAGAAGTCGGAAACTGGTGGCAATGACAACAAAGTAGATGATGCCGTGTCTTGCTTAGTTTCATATCAAGATGATGACGATGAAACTCCATTGTCAGAGGTAAATGCTTCAATTGTAATGGATAGCATTATGCAAAGATTAGCACATTGTTTCTCAGAAACTTGTAATCTTTCAGCAGTATAAATAGAGAATTGAAATTTTAAACTTTCAATGCCGGTTGCTTCGTTTATTCTTCAAAGACTGATCTGGTTGTTTTGAGGATTTATCTAAAAATTGTAAGCTTAGCATATTTTCTTTTAATTAGCATG
This sequence comes from Lepetodrilus elevatus, assembly GCA_034780755.1. Lineage (NCBI taxonomy): Eukaryota > Metazoa > Mollusca > Gastropoda > Lepetellida > Lepetodrilidae > Lepetodrilus > Lepetodrilus elevatus. Next base: position 10,175 of record JAVCKZ010073110.1, read on the forward strand.
CATATGTTACATGTCCAGTATTTGGATGCTGTTAGTGCGTGGATATAGCACTATATAAATGGACTACCTATTTTTTAAATATTGGAATTATTGAGTTGTTAAACTTGGTGGTAATTATTAATCAACTTTTCTATAGCAGATGCCAGACCCACGAGGTAACTGGAATACCAATTTTGAACAAGGACGGGGAGGTCCACGAGGTCGTCCTCCAATGGGAGGTCATAGAGGTCGAGGAGGTCCGGTTCCTAGAGGAGGTCCATTTCCTAGAGGGGGTCAATTTCCTAGAGGAGGTCCAGTTCCTAGAGGGGGTCCATTTCCTAGAGGTGGAGGTCCAGGTCCTCGAGGTGGAGGTCCAAATGGGAGAGGTCGTGGAGGTCCTAATGATGGAATGGATCCTTATCCACCTGAGGACATGGGCAGAGAAGAATGGCCACCATTTGACGTATGTACCTTGTTTGTCTGTTACCATTTGACGTATGTACCTTGTCTGTCTGTTACCATTTGACGTATGTACCTTGTCTCTCTGTTACCATTTGACGTATGTACCTTGTTTGTCTGGGGCGGGATGTAGCGCAGTGGTAGAACGTTGGACTTCAGAGCCAAAGGTTCCAAGTTCAAATCCTGTCCCGGGGCCCCGGCATCAATGTTCGCGAAAGTTATCTTTCTGACGCCATATTGATAGGATGCACTGACTGTAGAGTGGCAATGCAGTTGTTCATCCTTGGTCTGTCAGTACCAGCCGGTGCTCGCAGGTTTACTGCAACATTCAGCGCTACGGATGTTGCGGGTTTCCTCCTGCCCTAAACTGACAAGTCGTGATATTAGTGAAAGATTCTAGAAAGCGACTTTAAACCCAAATACAAAAATAAAATAAAATAAAAATAAAAACTAATTTATTCATTCATTAAATAACAATAAAGTATATGACAGTGGTTGAACATTATATTGGTTATCAAATATGACCAGAACTAGAAACTAACATTATAAATTATTAGCCCGAATAGTGATACAAAAAACAAATGTTATGAATTTCTACTAGGCCTAATAGGATATCTTTAGCATTGGGAGATATAGCCCGGGCTAGTGTTAATTTCGATCCTTGATGACAGGCTTTTCAGTAAACATACATGACACCACAAAAAAACACCATGCAGGCTAACACAGAGAAATACTGAGAGCCACACGACTGCAGTTGAGAAACACCGTCGCATCGACTGCAACGACAGCCACACACTCGATCACAAAATACGAAGCTGTTAAATCCATGCTATTTATACATGTAGCTAATTATATATGATTTCAATGTAGGGGAGCTACTGGGTGAATGTTTACATGCACAGATAAACTCGCTAAACGTGACAGCTCAGTATACTTATTGATTGCAAAAACTGGTCAGCGGTGGTATATCATTTTTGAGTGGTCTGAACTTTCCACCTCCATGTTCAACAGGCAACTTTGGTCATAATCTGTCACATTAGCTTTAGTTTATGTCTATGAAAAATCAATTTCTGACTAAGTTTGTTAACCTTGTAGCAGAGTATAATATATTGCATCTATATGAACATGGAGACTCTATATTTATTTATTGTATTTTATTTTATTTTATTTAAAAAAATTGAGATTTAGAGTCGCTTTCTAGAATCTTTCACTAATATTGAATTTAGGAATGGTGTCGTAATTCTGTTCTGCAATATCAATATTGTTATTGGAACCTATAGGGTATGGCCATTATTTCCTTTACATATTGGAGTCCATTCTTCAAATGTTCAGTTGCTTCCCATGATTATAACAGTGCTCTTCGTCGAATATCATGTAACACTTTATACATATTTAATCTAAAAATTATATTCACTTTTTAATATATTTCATCGCAAATGGGTGAAAGATTCCTGCAGCGACGTTAAACTCCATAATCACTTACTCAGTTTTTAATAACAAGGTGTTCATGGACTCTTCTTTCCTGGAATTGACCGTAAACCTGGTCTTCGGGCGGTAAATCATCGTCTCCTAAACAATGTCTCTGATCATGTGGGTGCTACTTGTTGCCGATGATCGTAATATCGTGTGATCGAGTTTGCAAATAAGACTGATCGTCGTTTAGCCATTTTGCATAAGTATGGGTTCCACATTCCGAGTACATGGCCGTCACTGCGATGTACGACTCGAATTGATACCTGCCATTTTACTCTGATCTGTTTGCAGAACAACCTCCGTTCATTTGCCTATTTAGTTGGTCAATCATTGGTGTGATACGACTATTCTCGCAGTGTACATACTAAAACCAGAGTCATTAGCGGATTTGTCAACTCAACTGGTCCGTTGGCCGATACTGTTTGTACAATCATGCAGAGAGATTTGACTGTGTGTGTAAATAGTACGATGACCGCGCATTTCGTTGGAATTAATTTGAACTTGGTAGCGACTGTTATGAAGACTGAAGCTATGGTATTGTTTTCCTCTCCTACGGTGAAAATGTTCCTGTCGCTGTCTTTGTCTAATCCAGCAGGGAGAGAGTTGAACGCGATTGTATGCAAATCTTCTTAAATTTGGTTGGCTTTGGTGCAAATAAATCAGTTTGCCATCAATTGAGGATGGAAATTATGTATGTAGATGGCCAGATAAATCACAGTTTGTCAGTCGTGACCTCCTCTTTGTGTTCCAGTGACCTTTTATCCCAGTTATTTTGCTAATGAGGTTTTCACTAGATCCACTGAGATAGCGTTTGTTCAGATTTGATCAGTGTGTGAAATATCATAAACTACACTTATATACTACTACTACTACTACTAATTATAATAATAATAATGTTTATTAATACTGCGCCAAATCCATGCATACTGTTTAATCATGGCTACAATGTGGGAATAAACATGTACATGTAAGCTTATGAATTTTTAGTTTTTTACTAATATTGTTTGTTTTATTTTTTATTCAATATATATTTTTTAAATCTCTCTCCCTCATGTAGAATTGTATTCCCAGTTTCTATATTGCATCAATTGCGTGCCAATATTTGGCAGGCATAGTTACCATGGTTACCATGGTTACTGACATTTGTAATTGTGTGCAGTGGGAAACTGGGAACAGACAGCTATTGGCTTGTATATATATTCAGATACATCCCACATCTGTAGTTTCAATCCAGTGGAGTCTTTGTCTTGTTGCACAGTGAAGGATGTATGTGATGGAAATAATGTCTTGACTTGTGCTCTTTGGAAATTGCCGTACGACAAATTGATCCAATCCCCATGTACAATATATAAGAGAAAATGTGGTATCAAGTTTAAGGCCAACTGTGAATTATTCACCAGGAGAGAGAAAAAAAAGAGAGAGAGAGAGAGAGAGAGAGAGAGAGAGAGAGAGAGAGAGAGAGAGAGAGAGAGAGAGAGAGAGAGA
>JAVCKZ010073121.1:0-13569 GCA_034780755.1 Lepetodrilus elevatus
ATTAATTGCTTTATCGTCGCAAATGGGTGAAAGATTCCCGCAGTGACGTTAAACCAATCCCCAGGACCAGCCCCATGTATTGACCCCACTTCTGTACCAACCTCCTGTACCCATCCCCTGTACAAATCCCCTGTACCCATCCCCTGTACCCACCCCATGTACCCACCTCCTATACCAATCCCCAGGACCAGCCTCCTGTATTGACCCCACTTCTGTACCAACCTCCTGTACCCACATCCTGTAACCCATCCCCTGGAGTCCACTGTCTAATGTCTGCCGTCCTTGTAGCTGCTGGACAACGAGCAGAGAGTTCACGACCTCAAGGTTCAGCTGACCACGGTGCAGGGCAACCACAAGGAGTCTATGGAGCAGCTCGGGGAGAAGTCCCGCCTCCTGGCCATGCTGAAGACCGACCTCGCCAAACTCCAGCAGCAGAATCTGTCCATGACGGAGGAGGTAAGAAGAAGATCGAGGCAGAGGTGGACTCCTGACATATGTCAGTATCAAGTCTGCAACATGGGCTAAGGGTCAATGGCTATGTACAGTCAATTCTTAGTTTACCTGAATCATGCCATGAAGCTATACTTACATAGTACAACTCCTGATGTTCGATGTTACAGATCACATTCTATGAAGACAGGATGAGGAAACTGCAGCTAGAGTTGAGGAAGATGCAGGAGTTGAACAAAGCCACAGAGGACGAGGTAAACCTGTTTGTTCATTCTCGTGTCCTTGGGTTATGATTGTAGGGTGGACTTCCAGCTATTGTCTGAGTATAGAGGAACTTCTGATGCTTCATGGTTCCAGCTCTTTTCTGAGTGTTCTGTTTGTTGACTGAGTGTTCTGTTTGTTGTCTGAGTGTTCTGTTTGTTGTCTGAAAGTGTTCTGGATGTCATCTGAGTGTTCTGGTGTTCTGCTTGCAGCTAACGCACTTTGAGGAGCGGTACACGGGGCTGCAGACGGACCTGTACTCCAGCCAGGAGAAGCAGAAGCAGAGTCTACAGGAGCTGGCCGGCAAGGAGGAGGAGTCTGTGGTCCTCAAGGTCGAGCTGGCCGGGCTCCAGGAGAAATACAAGAACGCCTTCGATGAGGTGAGGACAGCTTGTGGTACAATCTGTGGACAGGCTGGTGGTGGCCCAGGTCCTGCTCCTTTCTAGCTGTTCTCTCTGTACTTACTCTCCAACGCATGCGCAGGTGCCAAGGATCAACACCGCACAGTGCAACTGCGCATGCGTCGGACAGAAAGTACAGACAGTACAGCTGGAAAGGAGCAGGCCTTCAGTCTTATGATGGCCCAATCTGGTGACGGCTTGGTCTGGTGACACGTTGGGAAGTAGATACCATAAGTCTTTCTGAAATAAATATTTCTCTGAAATAAATATTGTTTTAAAAATCAAATAAAAATATCTTTCTCCACAGAAGGGTGCAGTTTGTTGATGGCCTGTGTAGTGGTTGACTCTGTGGGTCAAGGTTTCAGCTGACAGTGTGTAAGGAATTGGGAGTTATTTCCCCTTCATCCAGTTCCTCAGTGTGTATTTCCTCCTCCTTTCAGTCCAACAAGCTGAAGAACGAGCTGCAGCTGATGAAGCAGAACTACCGGAGCGCGACGGAGGAGATCCAAGGTCTGCGGATAGCTCTGGAGGAGTCGCGGTCCAACGGAGACAGACTGCACCGCGAGAGCGAACTCGTCGTACAGAATGTCAACACGTGGGTGCAAGAGCAAAAGTGAGTAAATCTGATTGGCCAAGGTTTGATAAATTTATCAATAAATTTACATAAACCTAGCATTGTTATGGTATAATAGTTTGTGTGGTGACAAGCATCCATGTCTGAGAAAATGACGTGCATGATCATGTCTGACTTGGGATTTCTAGCCACTGTCACTGATTTAGGTCTGATGTGGAAGCATGCTGAACTTTAGTGGTTTGAAATTGGGAAGATGCATTGCAATGTGAGAGTTATCTTCCTTTTCTTAGATTGAATATGTACTAACATATTGTCAATTGTTATTATTTTGCATCTTTCTGTGCTATTGGCTGATTTTTGTTTGTTTGTAATAGAATAACTTCACATGCATCTTTAGTGTAATTATTGATCAATAACTGTCACAAACATTTCATGTTTTGTTGATTAATAGCTACATTTCTAGTGATGTTTGATGTCATAATTGTGGACTGATTGTGGACTGATTGCTTGACTTGCATTGTGTTATTTACAGGACTGCCAACGAGAAGCTGGGAAACAAGATTAGGTAACTCTTGCTTCATGGTCTTGACAATTTACTTTCAGAGATTCTTGTAGTTCAAGTCTATTTTTCGTCAAGCATGTGTGTGTTATTATTAAACAAATTGATACTGCTGAAATATTTTATTGCTGTTTTTATTTATTTTGTATTGCTTATTTTTAACTTAATAAGAATTTGATCTTAATAATGCCAACCATATTTAAAAATAAATTAATGTTGCATTAAATATTACATAATCTCTGTGTGTGTGTGCGTGTGTGTGTGTGTGTGTGTGTGTGTGCGTGTGTGTGTGTGCATGTGTGTGTGTGTGTGTACATGCGTGTAATGAGTTTACAACAAGATTACTGTACATTCTAACCATCAACTCCAATGACGTGTTGTTGTTGCAGGGAGCAGAGTAAAGGCATCATGAACCTGACGGCCGAGAAAGAGTAAGTTGAACAACTCCCTGAGAGGTATCCACAGTACTCAGCGGTGAACCCATTAGTGGAGAACTTCTATATTCTGCAGTGTAGTGTCTGAATGTAAACTACAGTTGCTTCCCTTGGTTCATGTAAAAATGAGGAATTCTGAGATTGATGGATGTTAAGGTAGTGTTCCATTGACAGTCTTGGATGCACATTCTGGACAGGGGGCTGCTCCTTTCTAGTTGTCCTGTCTGTACTTTCTGTCCGACACATGCGCAGTTACCAGGGATCAACACCGCAGTGTAACTGCACATGCGTCGGACAGAAAGTACAGGCAGAACAGCTAGAAAGGATCAGCCCTCTGTCCAGAATGTGTGTCCAAGACTGTCAATGGAACACCACCATAGTGCTATACACACAGCATGCAGAGTACATGCTAACATAGGGGCTGTGGGAGAACACAAACACAGTAATATACAGATACTATATACCATGTCCAACAATCAATATATCATTGAAAACACACAAACATCCAACAATTCCTCGGAAGCCAACAAACAATGACATAAGGTTGTCATGGATTGTGTAATTAGCTAACAACCATTGTGCTTATGTGAGAATATGTTTAACCATAACTGAAATATATTGGAAAACATGAATTTAAGTCAAAATATGGTATTTTCCCCAACACATGTAAAACTGCTAACATTCTCCCCATCCCATAGGATATACAGCACACAAAGAAAACCTGTTCTGGGTTTTCCTCAAACAACAGTGAAAATGTATGTCTGGATGAACATAAGAAGTATATGTGCCACCATGTATTGGGGTTATATAATGCATCATGCCAACAGCTCTAGAGGACTATGGACACCAACACCAATACATCCTGTATGACTTGAGCACCTAACTGGTCCTTACAACACTAACTGTTGAACATAGACTACATAGACTATGAAAGCCATACTTAATGGCAAAATGTTTAGTATCAACAGCTACAAGCCAAACCTAGTGATTGAACAGACATTTTCAAAATAGCATCAAAGTCAAATTAAAGTTGAAATATAGAAGAGCTCACAGTCATATTTTGACGTAATACATGTTCTTCACTATAGTTTGACATGAAATGTATCGACACTCCTAAATACTTCAGGGAGGGATAAAAAATTATATTAGGTGATAAGACATTTTATGTTGTGTTCTTCACTAAGATGTTGATAGGGCAGAGATTCAGCCTAGTGTTAGTACCTATCCTAGCAGGGCCCACATCGGATGTCAGGATACTGCCTAATAGTCACGACCGACCTAGACCAGCTAACACGACAGGTAGATGCAATTGAAGAAAGTTGTGAGAAGTCAACAAAGTGGTGTCAGAGAGAACCTAACAAGTTTCAACTATCTAGAAGTAAATATGACTAGTGCATAAAATATCTGATAAAAATCAACTCTAAAGTGTACAGAAATACATCTTAAAATCTTATGATATTAATGCACTTCCATGAATATACCCATACCTGACCAAGCAGCTGAGGTCGTAAACCTAACGTAACAGTACCACCAGTTTCAGTGTGTTTCACAATCCTTATCTATAGCAATTACTCCTATTTAAGATGTCCAGTAGTAGTCGTAGATTTCTGGGGAATAAGCTTCACAATAGCTCGTTTCAAATCATTATATACAGGCAGGGGCACATTTGAATTTTGTATCAAGGGAGACAATTCATGGAAATGCATTTTTGTCTTTCCAATTTCTCACTGGCCACAATATATAGCAAACTACACGAATGTATATAGATCAAGTTAGGCCTTTTTTTCCTTCTCTTCTTCATTTCAGAACAAAGTATTTCACCCCAAACACTAGGTAGTCAACTAAACATTTACCAGTTTTACAGCGATACAATGAAAATCGGCTCAAATTTGTCTTGCTACGATGCCCCCAAACCACAAATGTATACGTGTCAACTGCACTATCCTGAACCAGAAGACAGCTAGTAGAGTAGATGTGGCTAATAGCTAGTAGAGTAGATGTGGCTAGTGAGGACTTGGAAGTGAGGTGAGGTAGTAAGGTTATTCCATGCTTGTTAGTGTGTTATAAGGACGGCTAGGTTACAGACGGACAGAGAGACAGACGGACAGACGACCAGCTCCAAGTCTACCTGTCTTCCTCCTCAGATTGGCTATCATCGCCCGAGTCGTCGCTCTTCTCGCTGTTCTTATCGCTGGAAGCAAGGATGGCATGCAAACTTCAGTGGCTAGGACATGCCTCTGGTGCGCTCACCACAAAACATCACTGACGTAAAGTCACATAGCAAGGGTGGTCAAAACAAAAGTGAAATTCCTATAACGATGAAATGATTTCAAGGAAGATGATAGGATGATGATTGACTTGACTTGTTGTGAGGCTGCCAAGTAAGTGGCTTGGGAATACTCCATATAGAAATGTATATAACTAAAATACAATGTATCGATTGGATGCTCTTGGCCACTAATCATTTACCAACTACCTGTGGCCATCTTGGATCCTTCCGTGTGCTAATATTGAAGCAAACACACTTTTATATAAAGCACAGAGCTCAGATATCTAAGCAATGAACTCTTCAAATAACATATGTTATCATAACTTAAAACATAACCTTGCAAACGCTATTTCAACACAGAAGTTGAATAAAACAATTGACAAAGATATAATTAGTTAAGATTAAAATATTATTATTTAAAACCATACATATTGATTGACAGCCCACCTAACTGCTCAACTTATTAACAACACACTTGAAACAAATACAGCTTTCTACAATAGAACAAATGTTTCATCCGGAACTAGAAAATACCAGGAACAGGTCTGATATCGTTCCTGGCCACTGTTAAATCAGAGAATTATATACTTCGCATAGACAGGTCGTGCACCTAGACTAGTGTGTGGGTAAACAGTGGAGTGTTTGTACGAGGGCCGTGCATCTAATGTATGGAGTGTCTACAGGTATGAGGTATTTAGTGTTAATAAAACCGATAGCAGACTATGAAAAAACCTGGGCGAGCTTTGACGACTACGAGATATTTGATGTCGCAGAAATCTTAAATACCTGCTCACTAGTGTGCTACTTGCCTATAACTGCAATGTTTGATTTTGGAAATGGTCTTAGTGAGTCATGTCACAGTTAGAGACGCCGTAGTATGCCACGATTTCAGTTCGCCGAGTTGGTGTGCAGAGTTGTCTCGCCGAGTTATATTCATTGTCTGCTACCAGTTTAAGCAGAGGACTTGCAGATGAAACATTGTTCTTTTCACAACATTCCAATACTATTCATGGTAGTAGTGTCAATGTTTGTCTGCAGCTGTCACAGATAGTACACAGTAAATACAAGTGAGAATCAACATGTAGACAGTCCCTGAAGACACTCCCTGAAGACACTATCTGTAGACACTCCCTGAAGACACTCTGTAGACAAGCAGTGAGATACCCAGAGTAGACATTCACAATGTTCTCACAGCAATTACTAAATTCTGCCATTAACTGCATTTCATACACTTGCTGCATAAATGTGCTGCTAATACTGCAGACACGAGACATCTACAGCAGACACTAAATACAGACACTGACTGGAGTCAGGTCAAGAAGGCCACTAAAATACTGCACCTGTCTTTAGCATGGTCGTCATCTTCAGTATTGGACATGACCTTGAGCGGCGGTAGAGCCACAACCTCCTTATCTGAAACAGTGGCTGGATCGTAGAGAATCTTACGCATCTCCTAAGATCTCACATCAACGTTCATTATTTCCTGAAGATGTTTCAGTACAAAATGGACTCTGGTTATATTATTTTTTATCACTGCTTTAGCACTGGTTGAAAGTTGACTTTTGCTTGTACAGTGCGCCCTCGATATAACGCTGAAGTTGGGGTCCATGACATGCCACCCGCGTTATAATACCCGCGTTATATCAACGAACATAATTGGAGGGAAAGATTTAAAAAAAAAATTAAATGGGGGTTCACGTTGGACTCCGAGTTGTATCCGAATCCGCGGTGCATCGAAGGGCGTTATATCGAGGGAGAACTGTATTAGACAATAGTCCCGAGTCAGAGTACTACTAGTATTAAATAATGAGACAACAAATACCTTTCTTCAAGTCTTCCTCCATCTTGGCCTTGAGAATGTTGCACTTCATCTGGTCGCGGGGAATGGCCGCCGTGCTGTTTGCAAACTTCACCTGGTTGTTCTTATAGGTGTTGATGTTGACGTCAGGCTTGGGTCTGTGTACGACTGGCGCCGTGTCGTCCAACACCTTCATCTTAGACACGGCCATCGTCGACGCATCTGAATACACCAATGCCATAACATACTAAGATACTAAGATATTTGTTGTCAGAAAAGGTACTAATTTTAATAATTTAATAAATATGCCAGGTTAATTAGGACAATCTGTAAGTTCTAAATGTAAGCTACCGAACATGATAGATCACCTCCAGGATTAACATACTATGCTCACGATCCATTTATGACCTAACAAGAGCCAATGTAAATTTATTCATTGCATTTTCTAGTACTATTACATCTTTTTAATAATTTTCCCAATGTTGACTGCAAAATATTGCAAAAAGTATAAAAGCCTCAGATTGAGATGTGTGGTACAAATTTTCTTATCAGGCAGTTTATGATTTATTGAATTGTTTCTCTTCCCATAAGATTTCACCCATAATTTATGCTACACATACATATAATCAAAGGGAGGTTACTCATGTCAATGTTCTGCATTGAGGTCTTATCTGAAGTATTATTTAGGATAATCCTAAGTGTACAACCAGGATCATTATCAGGAGCAGAGAGCCTGCTACCAACCTTTGAGAGAAACAGAAGGATCTTTAGAAGCTGTTGAGCTTGTCGACGGACGAGGAGATTTGGGCTTTCTTTTGAGTGAGTCGCCTGGAGTAGCCTCCCCTTGACCCTTGATGAGAATATCCAGTCGGTCCAGCGCTGATGTTGCTCCTGCAGCTGCTGGCTTCTCCAGAGTTACCGTGGGAGGGACAACAGATGCACCCGATGCTATGACTACTGTGGTTGTGGGCGCGTCCACGTCGTCAACGTTGGTTTCCTGTTTCTCCGCCCGTATAGCTTCCCTGGCTTGCTGCGCCGCCTTCTTCCGGTCCGCACGCTCCTGAGCCAGCTTCATCGTCTCCTCGCGTTCTGCCCTCTCGAACGTCGCTCGTCTGGAATACCGATGACTAGGTTTGCGTTCAAATCTGACACTCCGTCGGGCTCTGCTGATGGTGGCTGTTTGATATTCCGTTCTTCCACTGGAAGATAAATATCTCATCAGGTACATTGACCTACTAGTAGGTGTAACACAAATGTCATCTTGCCTCATACCTATTTTCAGAATACTCAAAAAAATATTTTTTTAAATTATATAGATCAAAGTATTCATTAGAGTATCAAAGTATTCTAAATGGGAATGGTGGACAGTGACGGACCTGTATCGAAACCGAGATCCTAGCCTGAAGAAGTTCTGCCTGGTGTTGCCTTCCTTGACCGGACCCTTCAGACGGAAGAACGCGTGGTGCTCCACCGCACACTTCCACAGGTGTTTACACGCCTTCTCACTCATCAGCCGAAACACGAACACGTGGTCCTGACCTTGACCCTGGAGAACAGCAAGTGACAGTCAGACAGATGTGGTGGCGACAGTCAGACATGCATTGTGGCGATAGTCAGACATACATAGTGTTAACAATCAGACAACCATGTGCAACAGTAGAATGTTAGAATACAGGACTACAATTTTATCAGTATTTTATGAAGTATACAAATTCACAACTTACATTTTCATCGTCCTCCACAGCCACAAGAGTCAGTTTCTTTCCCTTGAAGTCCAACTTTGTCATCTTTGGCCTGGAGATAAAATCAGAATTACACTATGGTAGACAATATGTCAGTACTACTGAGCAGACAGTATGTCAGTACTACTGAGCGGACAGTATGTCAGTACTACTGAGCAGACAGTATGTCAGTACTACTGAGCAGACAGTATGTCAGTACTACTGAGCAGACAATATGTCAGTACTACTGAGCAGACAATATGTCAGTACTACTGCGCAGCACTAGAGCAGATGAAGGTGGACACTACTGATATAACTGAGAAAGTTTATCCTGGAACTACCACCCTAAGCCATGTACAGATATCAAAGAATGAATGAAATGATTACTGTTTTCAAATGAAGGATATTTACGACTGATGTCTGTTCTCACCAGAAGAAAAGTCCAATCTTCTGCTTGCCTTCAAAGACGAGGATGCCTGTGGGGGTGAGTCCTAGACTGTAGTCACACCCATCCCGACCCTGCAAACACAGCAGTCAGCAGTGTGAGTGAGTGAATATGGAGTTTAACGTCGCTGCGAGCAGTCAGCAGCCCAACACTTCAAACATTGCAATACTCTACGTCTACGTCGGGAATAACATATCTACAAGCATTGGTGGAATTGGCCATTGGTTCATTCTATACGAGATATGGATTTGCCCTGATTAATTACGGTACTGGATAAAGCATGGGTAGCACCTTTCATGTTAATGTTGAGAGTTGTCTCTCTTGGCATGACGGTGAACATGTAGTTGTCTCCCTTACCATGACCGTGTGCATGTAGTTGTCTCCCTTACCATGACCGTGTGCATGTCCACGCCGTACATCTCCAGCCACTTGGCCTTGTTCAGGAAGGCCAGCTCTGCCAGGGCCGGCGTCATCCCACTACAACACAGGACACCCCTCCAGTAAACTGTCGGCACCTCCTGCACTACCACCAGGTCACAGCCACACACTAATCTCTGCTTCTTTACAGGGGAACAGATGGACATAAACTAGGGAACATTTGGAGTTTAACGTCGCTGTGGGAATCTTTCATCCATTTGCGACACATCGTGAGAAGGCTACTATTGCTGTACTATTCCTGGTATTTGTGGCATTGTTCCCGCTCTGGGTAAGAGCTCCAGGCGTTGAGGACTGATACGTACCTACATTTCTTGAAGTGTTCGTGCACGGCTAGTTCCAGCTCCTCCGTCTGACTGGCGACAAAGCGGAACTCGGAGATGTAGCCAGGACTGTGAACTTCTGGGTCGTAGTCTCCCAGCTCCGCTGTAACCACGGGAAATAACAACATTCTGTCATGAGACAACATTCTGTCATGAGACAACTTTCTGTCATGAGATTACATTCAATCTTGAGATACTTTTTGTCATGATATAACTTTCTGTCATGAGACAACATTCTGTCATGAGATAACTTTATGTCATAAGACAACATTCTGCCAGATATAACTTTATGTCATAAGACAACATTCTGCCAGATATAACTTTCTGTCATAAGACAACATTCTGTCATGAGATAACTTTCTGTCATAAGACAACATTCTGTCATAAAATAAGACAACATTCTGTCATGAGACATTTTCTGCAATAATATAAGGGAGGAAAAAGTTACATATTTTGAGCATGGAAAATGGACTGTTGATAGCTGTACTACAGGGGAGAGAATATACAAGTCACGTCGTACCAAGCATCCAAGTCTGTCCCCCGTGTATCAGTATTACTCTGTGAGGGATTCCAACAGTCAAGCTGACTGCCAGGCTATACCATGTCAAGTACCAGGAATCCAGTATCATTGCTGTGTCTGAGTGGCCAGACCCCCTTCCAGTCGAAGCCAGACCGCCACTCGGGGTCAGCCACTCGGGGTCAGCCACTCAGGGTCAGGGCCTGGGGCAATCCTAACAGTGGCTCATACATAGATACAAATATTGAACAGAATGGCCTAGTCCTTCCAACAACATTCAGAGCTGGTGTACAAGCACGCCCTAGTAGACTCACACTGCAAGGCCAGGCCACACAGCTCAATGAGTGTTTCCTGTGGAAGAGGAAGTCGGCCCTGGTAGATGTCCTGCTTCAGCTGGAGGAAAAACTGGTATCTGCAGCAGAAAACACGGAGTGTGGAGAATATAGACTATGTACCACGTACTGGCCTTCCATGGTAAAGCAGATACAAAAGACCATATAATTCAACATCAGCACTTAGCAACTTGTTAACACTGTATTGTACATCTGTGTCATACAAAATACCTTCTCCCTGCTGAATAAAATCAAAATGTTCTATTTCTGCATGTGATTGGGCAAGTTAACTCGCCTTTAGCAGGGAGAGGGTTAAAGACTAAATGGGATATATAATTGCAGCTACATATTGCTGTGAGTAACAAGCTGCAGTGGCTGATGTTCAGACATCTTACCTGGTCAGCTCCTCTCGCAGGTTGTTGGGTTCAGAGGAGTAGAATTTGACACGAAATCGGAATGTATAAGGAGGCCCAACTGAAAACAGAGACAGACGACATTGTTATAATCCATTGCATGTAGGAGCGGAGTGGCCATCTGTCAAACAGAAAACATTTGGGATTTCAGATGCTGTGAAGACTGAAGAAAACATACAGTGACGTGTTTGTAAAGAGCTGTCCTTCCCACCAGTAGTAAGGCTATGATAACTGTTTCCACTCGTATTTGAGAAAATATAGTAACAGAACAGACAATGTTACACATACTCAAATATGTGTTTTATTATTTAAAAAATCATTTGCATTGGAGTTCAAAGCCGCTTTCAAGATTATTTCACTCATATCACGGCAATTTGTCAATTATCAGGAAAAAACCTGCACCACATGTAGGACATATTGTTGCAGAAAACCTGTGTGCACTGGCTGGTACTGATGAACAGAATGACATGTTAGCTTCAATCCACTGATATCCCCGATATTCTTCCTAGACCCACTGCACCTTGTCCACACTCACTACCCACTCATACCCTCACTATCCAGTCATACCCCTCACTGTCATACCCCTCACTATCCAGTCATACACCACACTATCCAGCCATAACTCTCACTATCCAGCCACAACCTTTTCAGTAATGCAAATACTCCTCCTGTTCAAGTAACACCAGTGAAGTAAAACCCACATGCAACATCGTCAAAATATTGGAATTTTTTATATAAAAAAAGCATTTTGACTCTTATGATTAGCAATGGCGATATCAAACTGGAAAAATTGGTAAATTAATTTAAAGAAAAAGTTTTTTAAAAAATGTAAGAAAAATTGTTATGAAGCAAATGATTGCATTTGTAAAGACGTCTGCTAATATTCCACCTACAGATTTGTTCTACTGTGTGGTACAGAGATCTGCTATGTGTGGTACAGATAGGACAGTGGATTAGAATGCAAAGTGTGGAGTCTAGTATTATTGCCTATGTGTTATGGTGTTCTCACCACGACAAGTACTCCCCCTATATTGTAGACAATAATACTACATGTACTCCCCCTATATTGTAGACAATACGGTAATACTACGTAGACATATGGTTAATTGTATATTTTTCATATCAATATACATAAGTGCATTTGATCAGTAGTCATGTTTAAATGGCATATCTCCAGTGTACCAGATTGCCCGCATTGTACGGCACATAGAAGACAAACACTTAACACAGATCAACTCTTGTTATTACCGGTAAGCATAGACTCTCACATCTTTGTGCTTCTGGACAAATAACATGTTTTAACCAGTCTGAGAAACGACTGTGTAGGGTCTCGATTTTCGAGATTATTGGAGGTCTCGATTTTTAGAAACTGTCAAGAAACTGTTCACAGCCCTTTACTTCTGATGCCAATTACTATCATATTTTCATATTTTAGGGTTAGAAGTTCCCACTCGCCCGACCCATTTATCATTAAAGGTATCCTACGGGCGAGTAGAAATTTCATGTTTTGTTATTTACATCGTTATTCGGGCGAGTATGTTTTAAAGTTAAGTTCCAAGCTGTCGGTTACTATCGGATGGACGCGATCAATCATTGGTTGCCTAATCGAATATTTATTTGACAGACATTTTAACTGTTCAGAAACACCAAGATGTGAGGGTCTATGAATAATAATAAACAGAGATCTGTATTAGTGTTTGTCATCTTGCAAGTAATCTGACACACGCACAGAGAGAATGCTAATTCTTTATGTTAATGATTCTAGTGCAAGTATCTAATCCATACAATACAATGGTGTGCCCAGTTACTTCACTGGACAACCTACTAGTATATCCAGGAATAACTAGCCATATAATTCTACAAACATGCTATTGCTAAAGGTCCATTTTTGCATTTATAACCTTGGACATTCTGACTGGCTGCTACTCCATCTGTTCTACAGACGACCCGAATGTATCTGACCACAGTAGACAATGTACATTAACATGTTGCCAGGCACACCCTATACAAAACAAACTCTCAAGGTGTGTAGTTCCTGAATAGAATGCTAGATAAACACATTTATTTCTATTTATTTCCTAAATCAACTTTTATATTTGTGAATACAGCAAAATAATGGACCAGTAAATATGTAAAAAAAAAAAAATAGAAGAAAATTAACAAATCTATATTTAGAGAGCATAACATGTTCAAGAAAGATACCCTATTTTAATAGTTGCCTATCCCTTTAACTGCCTATCCCTTTAACTGCATCAGGACGTCACTGTGACTAAACCAGCAGGGGATGGGGGTTACATGTCTGGAACTATATTCATATTGACGTCTAGTCCAGACATGATCAACATTTTAATTATAAACTGATCTGTATCCAGAAATATTTCCAAATATTCATGAATTGGGAGTGTGTTATCATGTAACGGTCTTTCATTATCTATAATGATAAGTATTGTCACAAGATTATATGCAGCTTAACAGTAGTAACCATCCGCCAGTTGACTTACGTCCAGACACGGCTCTTTGGGGCATATATGGTTGCCTTCTGCATGGAGAGGGTTAATATATAACAGGGTTCCACTTAGGTTTCAATTTTTGAGAGTCCCGGGGACGCATGTTGATATACTTATCAACAATTTTTAT
>JAVCKZ010073132.1:0-12500 GCA_034780755.1 Lepetodrilus elevatus
AGACAGACAGACAGACAGACAGACAGACAGACAGACAGACAGACAGACAGACAGACAGACAGACAGACAGACAGATAATGTATTAACGTTTACAATATGAAATGACCATGCTCGATGATCTGCTCGATGATCTGCTGGCAAACATACCACTCGTGTTTCTAATACATGTATATTACTTATTTTAACTACTAACATTATCGACTAGCTTACACTAGTGTAGTTTCATCAAATTAATGTTGACAACCAGTATATTAATCAAGTCTCTATGTTTACTGCAACATTTAACGCTACGGATGTTACATATGTCCTTGTACCCTAAACTAGCAAGCAGTGGTAAACGAGTAAGTGTACTAATCTTGAAAGTAGCGATAAACCATTATTATTTTTATTTAAATACATAACTAATCGAACTATTAACTATGGACATCCAATAGTCAATTCTAATTTAATTTACATCGCAATTAGCTTCCGCTAATCGCGTAATTTAAGTTTAATTTCAGCATTAAAACTGGAAGTGTTTCAGCATGGTACCAGTCTGGTAACCCCGGGAACCAGTTTACTACATCCCTCTTACAGCACTCGCACCATGAACCAAGACCAGCTGCTTATTATGGCCTCTATGATGTTCCATACTACCAAAAGCAATGTACCTAAATATACCTATCGCATTTCACTGGTTTTCTCTGTCGGCATGTTCAACCCGTGCCCCCCGACATGCAAGAGAGGCAGGGCTGCGTTGTGGTAATAAGTTTTCTCCAAGACAGATACAGCCCTTTGTGTATCCTGCAGATGACAGGAATCGCAATCTTTGGCGTGTGCCGCACGTGGCCGGCCAGATGATAAAACACGTTAATTGGCGGAGCAGAACAGATACAAGAAAGAAGGGCTTAGCTGTGACCCCCGGCGCACCCCTATCATGTTCTGGAAATAACATGAACATTGTGTTTCCTCTCGTCGCTGTCAGTTTATCAGTCCATCCGCGTATTAGGTTAATAAGCTAACGTGTGCTGTGTAACACATTGTTCTATAATGTGGCAGTGTGTTGTGCATATTATATTCAATCATACATAGGCATTTAGTTAATAAGAAATGGTACTACATGTACATGCACTACTATATAGATGCACTAAGATTAGAAACTATCAAAGTATTTATAATACATGTATTTCTTTCTTCCACCCCCGCCCCACATAGTTTAAGAAGCAACATAATACAATATGTATCAACTTGATTTAATTATAACACAAAACATAGTATGGTTGACGCTTAGTTGACATTTAAAATACAGCCGCCATTTTTGTCCATTGGAAATCTGTCGATTATTTTGTTCACGAATCTACAGTTTCTGTTTATTATTATTCGGGAATGTACAATTTTGAAATCCATCATTTGAAATAGTGTGGACTTGGAACATTTCAAATTGCAGTGTACCACGATTCACATATTGAAAACGATCTTGACTACAGTCAGGACCGAACTCGAGACTTCTGACTACCAGGCTCGGACATTCTTTTTCATGAATCGTCTGTTACTAGGATGTTACCCTATAACATATAATACCATGTGTTATACGGGAACAGCTTTACTTACGACGCTATAAATATTTATGTGCGCTTCATCTTGATAGCTCTAAGCTTGAAATTAGCCATGCTGATTTATGTGGCATAGTCACGCCATGTGTACAGGTGGATTCGCGCGTTCGGCTGGTCACTTTCGATCTATATCAGTTTCTTCTAACGATAAGCATCATGAAAATCAACACTCAAAAGTAATCACAATAGAATTGCTATCTTCTTTTGTGTTGTATCTATGCACGTAATCTATACAGTGGACATTATATACCGTCCGATACAGACAGCGAGTCATTAGGACGTTAAATGTATTTGTTCATGATATTTCACATGCTATGTGTATACAGTCAAACAGCTGTTGCGGTGTTATATATGTGGCATAAGCATAGGCTATTTCTATAAGCTTTTAAGGTCTCAACAAGGCTCGAACAATATTGCATAAATGTAGTCACATAAACACGTTAAATACGATGCTTTTGTATGACATTGCTTTAATTACGTGTCGATTTCAAAATGATAACAATGATAAATTATATGTTGGTGCAATTTCAGGCAAACTTTCAAATTAGTATATAACATAGTATGTCCATTACTCAATACAACACAGCACAACATTTAAATTACGTCCTCTAAGAACAGGAACACAAACCTAATACTATAAATCATGTAAATATTTGTTTCCGCGTGTATCCGATTGTATCACACGACATGTGTGATTGACACTAATACTCGTTCAGTCGATTGATAGCATTGCTGATTCTTGTCGATAGCACGGTCGATGGTCGGACCGTTGGCACTTGAAATCAACATGACCCTCCTGCGCCTGGCGTACTGTAGACAAACTTCCGCGGACAACTGATATACAGCATTAATCCCATTCTCTGTGATTTCAAAGCTCGCGCCGTTCTGCTGAAATATACAATACTTCATCAGATGTCCATTGATGAATTCTGATATATCTGATGATACTTACAATACAATGACGAAATTGACAAGTCTCGATCAGCCGTCGACAGATGTTTTGCCCCGTGGATAACGTAGATATATACGGGCATAGATTTACGGCGGTCGCGTCCGATCGGGTCATCAATGTACATTGTGAGCGTCACAATAAGCCCGTCAGTAGCATAATACTGGCCGTACCCGTGACATCGAGTGTGTGGCTATTGTGTAATTGACACGTAATAGTTTACATGAACCAGTTGTCATTGCATTCACGTCGTAACAATTGCAGCAATTAGAGGATACCTACTAATCCAACGTGATGGAATTGGCAGCTAATTTGAGCGGGATGAGTGTGTACATGTTAAACAACCGACTCCATTACACCATTCATCACTACCGTACGAGAGACGAGCTTAGACAAAACAATGGAATAATTAGGAAAGTTTTAGTTTCCATGGCGATGCGTTCGATGCATTAGTATGAAATGCGGATTAGATTAAGTTCAAATCTCTTGGGGGAAAATGCTGTTAATTTTTTAAGACGTGAATCAATGTGCACATTGATAAAGCGGAGCATTTAATGGGCGAGACTGCAGCTATTCCGTTTGAAATCAGATATTAAAATGTCATTGTTCTAACTTCTAAAGTTCGGCACTTTTGATCCCGTTACTTAAATATAACGGAATTATATATTTAAACATCAAACGGTATTAATTCCAAAATAATTCAAAGATCCACACGAGAGTGGAATTATTAATAACAGACAACAAAGGTCACGAGACATTGACGAGAATTCAGAAATCAATAATTAAATCTAACCCCGCGACGAGTCGAATTTATTTTAGAAGGCTTATCGATTTCTTTGTAATAACTGCACGCTATCTGGTAACGGTATTTTGAGAAGTCGACAGCTGCCGCGCGCAAGACACGTGCGTACGACATACACGTGAGCATTTCTGAGATACAGGCCACATCTGTTACTCCAGTGTTTCACATTTCAATGGTATATTGATTAGGCTGTAGTTCCATTTCTTGTTGGGTTCAGAACAAAGAATCAGACATTTTACTTTAGCTTGAGTTCAATTTCGGCATCATACCAATATCTACGAGTATACACCGTCAAACAACTATCTAACTAAAACCCACATATACTAAAACGCACTGCCCGTACAGTACAGTGTGCATAAACTGATAAATACACGCCAGTGTATCGGTGTATAGGTTCTGGCCACCACAGAGTTACTTCCCTTAGACTACTTGTGATGACATCTCTGGAAGGCCTTGAAGTTTGCGATTATCGTATTGCTGTTTTCCGTGAAATACTTTATAATACATTTGTACTACTAGTATATGCTTCGTTAAGTGTTCCTTTCTCACATCATCACAGCTTATGCTTTGATAATTAATTTTATTTGGTAATTAATTTAATTATTTCGGTGCCACTGTCAATCAAGAATCATGATTCCAATCGATGCATGCATCTGATTCACACATCAGATGCATAGACACAACAGTACTTCAGTGAGAAGGGTAGATGTTCACGTCGGTGTAATAACGTGACATTACATCATGGACGTATTTAGAATTAGGTTAGTAGACGCATTGACATATCATTACAGTAAGCCAAGCTAAAACTATATTGGAGCCAATATTACACAAATAGCAAAAGTAGAATGCGTCATCATTTATTATAAAAATCAAAACTTGGTACATTTCATGTATATTTCGCAGCGTCACGCAGCAACATGTCGCAACTTGTCCCTGCTCCTCATCCTCACATGTAAATATTACCGTAGTGTTTACACTGGTGCGGTTTGCTCCCTTCTGTTGTAGCCGGAGACAAGCCTGGACCTAGCTAGACGGGAGATAAAACCGCCAGCCAATCAGCGCGCATAAGAGCAGCGGGTTATTAGGTATCACGTGACTCGCTTGTATTGACTCGCGCCGTATATAGCATCGGGCAGGCCTTTAAACCACATACACAGCGTGTTAGCCATAGGGACAGGACCGCCGTACTACAACGAGAGAGACTACACACTCCACATGATGGCGATCCGCGGACCTGTGGGTATCAGGAAACCCGGCGCTCCGGTCCGGAGATGTCTGTTCGGAGCTCCAGACCACGAGCAAGTTAGGAAGGATTTAGACAGATCTCTGAAAAGAATTGTGGCATCCGACAAAGAATTGCTTCGCTCGAAATGGGCGTTTGATTCAGACACGGAAAGCAGTGTACCTGGGGGAAGGTACGAATATACCAAAGTGCTAGAATCGGAATATGTGCCTGAATTCTACAGGAAGGGATACAAAACCAGGACTATGCGCAAGGTGGATCGTGTGGAGAAAGTTTCCACGGCTACTCAGGTTGGGGATACGGCAGTAGCCGGTGTCCAGACAGTATATCAGGGAGTAGATGTGCAGGTGCAGACACGGACAGTATCTACTAGTGTCCGCAAGTTAGATTTCAAGGAAAATTGTGTCAATTCTGGAAATAGTAGCAGATCTTCCAGAAGCACTGGAGGATTCCAAACTACGATGATAAGTAAGTAGTACACCCAGCAGATGCCTGCAATCCTCGTGTAGCAGTAATAGGGGCCATCCACGTGTGTAGTGTGTAGCACCAACACGGAGTGTACTACACACTTTACACACGTGGATTGGAACAACTTCTGGGTACACACAGTCAGTACACAACACACACACACACACGCACACGTACACGTACGCACACACACACACACACACACACACACACACACACACCGCATACACACCCACGATATCCACAATACCATCCTTGGGCATACACACTCAAACGGCTTCACGTTGATAGCGTACTCGCCCGTACTATGTGTGTATATTTCCGCAATCGACATGACATGTCAATATCCGTCAATAACAGCGCCATTGTACATTTCAATGTTGCAACACGCGCTGGACAGTGATGTCGTTGTAGGTTTCACTGTTATTGACTGGCTGTGTTACGTTACGGTTGTGTATTTCAAACTCGTGCGTACTCCGTCAAGCAGCCAAGCATTCCCTATCAACTGAGACGAACACTTTGACCTTTGTAAACAATATTTGTTTGCCGTCGAGTGATGCAGTCGTTTATCTCAAATCAAGTTTATAGCTAAAAGGGATTACGATAGTAACTATATTAACTATTAAATGTGGGGATTTATTTATCAGGAACGATCGTGTTCTGCAATCGGGTTAAGCATGTATTCCACTGCAATTAGGGCAGTCTGTATCAAGTTTGAAACAATCGCGGTCATTATGGCAACGTGTTTGAAATGGACGTGGTATACGCGCCGTCATTTAAACTCTTGTTTTGTCTGTTCATGTCTGCAAGTGCGGGAATAACGAGCTTTGTTTGAATATAACTATGTCTGTGTCGTGATTGGAACATCGGCGAAACATGAACGAACATGTTGAGAAAGCTGACTTCTCAGCGGTCAGAATTTTGATAACTTGCCAACAGCCTGTCCCGACTTCATTGACAAAGCCTACATGTCTATTCACATCGCGGAAATATACACACACTTGGTTTAGAGTACAAAAATAACTAACTATTACTGTGTCGTGTGTGGGAAAGAGGGGGGGGGTAATTACTTGAATTAATTGAATTTAATTAAAATCCCGATTCTTAACAGCTGGCTACTTCTGTGTCAATAACAACAATGGCATAGGTTCATCTTCAAACATTGATTTAAAGTTTAATTTGTATGTGCTTTATTAATTCAAATATTAATTAAAATATTGTGAAATAAATATTGATTGACATTGCGTTTTGCAATTAGTTGAATGTGTATGTTTTTACAGACTATTCATTGATGCTTCTGTATTACAGATCATTTTCCATCTCGGAAAAGGAGATCACCTGTCGACACAGCTCACAAGGCCAAATCCCCCAGACTGTGATGAAGATTTATATTATTTAAAGGGTAAGCATTGACCATTCAGATTTAATTATTTATATTTTGTTAATTCGGGTTTCCGATACGCGTGCACTTGGCCGTGTCTGTTTTAGCGGGGATGTGCACAACTAGTTCGTACAAGAACTCTTTGTTTTGAAGGTTGCTTAATCCGTAGCTATAAACAACATTGTAGACGAACCTGCAAACATATGGTAATTGTGTTGCATTACTACTAGACTAGCCGACACAGGCCTTGGTATCAATAACCTGATCGGACCCGCAAATGCAACTAGAGTCGATTTCGTTGTTAGCGGAGAAAACTACCATCCGGCTGTTGTCTCATTAATATGAAATGAATAAAGGATTATTGTAGTTAGGACATTACTGAGATAATTATTTCTAATTCGTTATCTGACGGAGACCTGGCTTTATTAACATTGCCTAACATTTTCTCTGGCGAGTTTTACAACCGAGCACTTGAAGAACAGACCGCTCGCATGCTAGGTAATTAACGAGCCCTGGTAGATAGACTCGACAAGGCCCCCTGCTGCGTTCCTCTCCTAGCGTCTGAATTCATGCACTTGGTCAGGTTCGGACGCTGAAGGTCGGGAGGGCCAGTGAGGGGTGGGGACTCGAGGGGGACGGGAGGAGGGAATAGGCAGCTTTGTTTAGGGAAATGCCAAACGGACAAAGAAAATGCGCCGGTCGATACACGTGAAACGACGGCATTTTCAACGAAATCGGCACGATTAAATCTGCATACAAGACATTCATAATTTTAGCTTTTTTTTGCATGCCTCATCAATTAAATATATCCGTAGCGATAGAAATACACATTGCTTGTCATGCATATTGACACTTGGGCGTGAATGGATTGATCGACCCACTTACTTGTGCCAGTGCTCTATAGAACAAAGAAACTCCAGTCAAGTCGGCTCATTCATCAATATTTTAGATTACATTTTACCATAAAAAACAGTCATCTCTATAAAAGGCCAATACCATTATTCGCTTTGGTTTATTTTGTTTGTCGCCTAGTGATTCGAGATCTAGTAGTAGAAATTGATCACATGCCAAATCAGTGATGACTAGCAAGTTCAGGCAGCTATGCAGGCGCACGTGTTGTTGGCACCGCGTCTATGTATCTGGTCCTCATGCACGGAGACGTTTGGAATATTACTTATTATGTAAATTTAAGAAACGTTTCAAATGTGCATGTCAAGGTCACCAACACTGTACTCCATGCGATAGTCTGAACACTCTCTAAACGTCTTTAAACGCATTAAACCAAATCGCTGTAAAATGTAATACTTTCCCTTTAAAACGTGTTTAATCCTAAATATTAAGTATCGTATTTAGTCACGACTAGTTCCGCAAAACCTAGCACAAAAGCATGCTTTATGGTATCGATCATAATAAGTTGTTTACAACACTGCGTATCGCTATAAGGTATTGTAGTTGAATGTAGATTTAAAGGGCAGGCCAGCCACGTGT
The DNA here is from genome assembly GCA_034780755.1 of Lepetodrilus elevatus. NCBI lineage: Eukaryota > Metazoa > Mollusca > Gastropoda > Lepetellida > Lepetodrilidae > Lepetodrilus > Lepetodrilus elevatus. The sequence goes on from JAVCKZ010073132.1 coordinate 7,924, forward strand.
GTGCCTACCATGTCAAGGCAAATAGTAGAAGGTCCCGTACTGTCGAGTAAACTTTTAAGGTCACGAAGTATGTCACGAAAGTCGACTAAACACATGGCTTTATTTAATAACTGACTTTCTATACTCGTGAGGGTTTATGTAATTTATCTCGTGCTGTTACTGTCAATAGACGCGATGACGACATACGGTGGATGTTAATTTATGTCCTAACTTTTCGCAACTTTCAAGATGTCAGATGAGTTTACTAGAACTCGTAGTATTTTGCTCCACTCCGCGCCCCTAGATTTAATTTGCATAAAGCTATCGAGATGCAAAAGGGGTTTCTGCAGGGCATAGTTGCCATAGCATCACGTGACTCCCGCGGCCTCGAGGATGGGGGTAGACCTCATTTGCAAGCGGGCTGTCTGATTGGCTGGCTCTGTCTATGACCTTGGGTCACGTGTCAGGGGTTATGTTTGGATGTGTGTGATGAGTCAGGGAAGGGCGATCGTTTACAACTGAGGACGTATATTTACGCACCGATTTCACTCGGGCCTGTCCCAGCCCTTTCCACGAGTAAACATAATAGTATTGCTTGAATGTGCTTCAATAAAGGGCATGAGCTAAGCCTACACTCGTAACATGCTATTGGCACCATGGGTGTTCATCCACGTTGTCTAATGAACATATATTACTTGCATTGTTATGATGATGGATATATGTCCTTTGGGTTATAGTATACTTATGTCTCTTTACCTTTGTTATTTCAGGACGAGTGCTATGCAAGCGAGAGACTGGATACAGAGACAAAACGAAAAACAGCGTTCATCCGGGCTCTTGCACCACATTGTGATCCTAGTCAAGGACTTTACGTGATGAGAGGCGTGGTCGTCTGTGAAATGTGATCCAATCACTAGATGTATACAGTGGAGAGAGACAGTGGTCATCAACACCCAACTACCACAGCGCACATTGTGCTGATGCACAGAGCTGTTACAAAGCATCATATGGATGCACAGAGACCATGGCCTGTCTGTCAGTGTTATCTACTGGCAAGGTCCAGTCAAAAGTTGACCAGTCGTGTTGGCGATCCACAAACTGAACTTTAGCACTATGTGCTGTAGACTATGATCTCCGAATTTTGTGTTTGTCAGTCATTCCTTTTGTTTATTTTTTTTTTGTCGTAAATATAGCCAAGCTATGTTTTTTTTACGATCGTGTGCATTTTACCATTTCCTTTTATTGCCCCACAACTGCCAGGCTATCTATTTCCCCCTTCCAATGTTCTTCCTGTGTTCTTCCTTTGCTTCATGGTGTCATTCATTTTCATTTTCAAAGTTAGGTTTTCGTGTAGATCAGGTAACTGAACAGGTTTATTAAGATCCAATATATCAACAAGTCTTCCACAATCCATTCAGGGCCACTCATATTTTATTCAAACGATTCCACACTTCCTCGTGGAGCATGACTGGAAAAATCATTTATATTTGAATGAGTGTGAATTTATAAGTATATAATTTATAGATTACTTTTATCTTCATACCTTTATCATCATGTAATCTCAATTTTACAACCAAGACCCATTATTGTATTCGAAAATTACTTAACGAATGAAATTCTAAGTGACACATGTTTATATTCTCAAATGTACAGTTTTGTATAAATTGTGTAATATTTAATCTAATTTATTTGTAAAAACGATGAAATGGTTCACCTCCTAGTAATTTATTACAAATAGTTTTATGATGTATGTAATCAAATTTCAAAAGCTGTATATGCTCAATAACGTATTTGGGAATCAAATTGGAGAACATTAACACTTGATACTACTACCAGGGTATGCGACATGCATGCCAAATAAAGCGCATACAGATAATAAGCTTGCACATGATAGAATGAATGTATCATTGAAACAATCAAATTAACACCATCATATTGAATAACAACAAATCAATGCTTATAAATTCAGTTTCAAGTATGTTAAGTTCTGCTGTTCCCTGAAGCATGTCATTTCTTAACCTTATCATTTCATTGCGTTTTTAACGGCGATGATCATTTCCAGTTGTCATTTCTGACACTTTTGAGGGATGTGCAATTGTCACCCACGCTCGCTTCAAAACATGAATTGGGTGAAACTGATCTCAAGACAGTAGCATGTTGGTACTAGCTGTATTAACAGCGACATGTTGTGTATATATATATCGTCTTCAGGAATGATGCTAATTTAATTACATATTGAGATGCGTTTAAGGCCACTGTACCATATATGTTTCACAGTACATGTTTGTCTTAAGCTGCATAATGGAAAACAACGTAAATAATAAAATGTGAAATATATGTAAACAGCTGTATGTCGTTTATTTTGAAACCGACGGTTCGCAGAGAACATCACCGACTCACCTACGAGACATCCTCTGCCCACAGGGTGAAGTGCTTGAAATACTATATTATCTTCGCTGCTGTGATGATGTTGAATAGTACGACATATCGGGGGAGGGTGCTTACGAGAGTACTAGGGGTCAACATGACCCTGACTATGGAAATACTAGTTATATCATAGAGAAAGGACTGCAAGACGTCTTAGATGACTACCTAGCCCTGGACCCGAGATTACGAAACTTTTCTTAGTACGAGTTCATACTCAACTCAGAATGTTGTTCATAATACGTCATGTTTTTGAGCATAGCACGTGAGTTGAACACACAAATGTATTCAGAAAAGTTTCGTAATCTCGGCGCAGAATATACACACACGCAGGGACGTACACTGAAACAATGTACACATACATTTTACATGCAATCCATGCGCATACAATACATACCCTATAATGCATATTACATAGCACATTTCATATACTAGTATGTGTAGTTTCTACAAGGAGCATGCTAGCTGTCAGTGAAATTCCGTTAATTCAACACTCAGCGGAATGCAATGCATGGGCAATGATTACTGCAGAACTGAAGACATACAATTGTGTATCCTTTCGCAAAGCTCTCTTATCCGCTAAAATACCATAGTACTCTCTTTGCATTATAGTAGCTATTGGCAAAGAGAACGGTATTGTCGCTTAGTTGATAAGGGAGCTTCCTGAAAGGCTACCTAGTATACTAGTAGTATAGGACTAGAACTCTGATGAGTACTAGTATGCTATGAACAGCTTTCGGAGATATTGAACTCTATCCCCAAATCACATGGTATTGGCAATACTAATCCTAATGCAGTAGTCACAACTCTACAGCAAGAGCAATAGACACACTGATTATGCCATCAATTTATTATTTAAAGGCCACTGCAGACCAGCTAGGAACATACAGGTTGACAGAACACTCCATAAAACACAGACATGATGACTACGCTTCAGTTGCACTTGCTGGGAAGCGTTCTTGCACCCAATTCTTGATTTTATTGTACAGCTAAATGACACAGACACACTATCGTCACACTATTTCTTATTATATAAATAATATCCACGAGTTGTATTTGACTTTGATGGCAGCCTTACAATTGTCCTGCTACCGTAGACGGTCCTGTAGAATACCTCGTATATAATAAGTACTGTTATCTATTATGTCATTGAGCACATACAGCACATAGTAAACGGGGCATATTTTAGCTACATAACTGCAGCTACAGTAGACATGGGAAACACGGCATAATAACGGTAAACGCATTTATTTTGACTTTTCGTGGTTGTCAAGCTTGGCATGGACCATCCTCGAACTCCTTACATACGTCAAGGTAGAGTAGTCATAATGGCCTGTGTCTCGAGGATGGACTTGCTCTCATCTAGGAAGGGTTGATGTCAAACACAATGTTCTCAATATCCACATAACAGCAACATTAGTCGTGCTTGTAACAGTAGAAGCTCTATCAGTCTTCCTAAACGATTCAACTGTTTTGGTTGAACCTATTTCCCCATTGGTCATCTCAGACCAAAATTGTTCATGTGGCACTATCCTTTTGTGAAACTGCTCTAAAATAGAACAATATAAATCCTACTAACTAAAGATCGTTCTCAAGGTCACAATAGTCCATCATCGAAGACCCGTGTTAGCTAGGTACCATAGGAAATCTGCTAAGAAGTGAATATGTACCGCGATGACAGGTTTCTTTGAAGGAGTCTCTGTGATTAACACGGCCATTGATTACACTAACTGGCTGTTTGTCAACTCCGCACTCCCACACGGCGTGTCCAATACATTCTGTTTGTTTCAAATGCCAAATGTATCCGGAATGTCAATCAAAGCTACGGTTACATCCGGGTTATTGATTTCCAAGGTAAGTTCACGGAGGAAGCAATATACTTCGCTGACCTCGAGATTGACCATCCGCTGCTACGCTGTGGTCATCATAGTGACCGCTATTTGCTCTTTCGCGGATTGACGAAAAGAGAAGTGAAAATGATACCATAATGAATGTTCTATTCCTTCAGCAAAATTAAGTGTGGTTATCATCACTGTATGAGTTTAACCAGATGAACTATACACTATCAGATGCACGAACAAGCTGTACTAAATAATTAATGCATTTGCTGATAATAAGTTAATTAGTTTATATACGACTACACCGTGACTAAAGTAAAGAAGATAGGTCCTACC
>JAVCKZ010073143.1:0-13567 GCA_034780755.1 Lepetodrilus elevatus
GAAGAAGAAGAAGAAGAAGAAGAAGAAGAAGAAGAAGAAGAAGAAGAAGAAGAAGAAGAAGAAGAAGAAGACGAAGACGAAGAAGAAGACGAAGACGAATGTGTACTTAGGTGTCAAGTGTTGAATACAATAAATACAATAGTTTGGCTACATACAATGATAACGCAAATTTCTAAAAATACTATCCGGCCGTTTCATGTCAATAGATACCAAATATATACAAATACACATGTAAGACGTATGCAATGGTCAACGTGATCTTGCCGCGTTATATTGACTTAGATCTAATATAGTTTCCCTCGTATTTAATAACAAACTGTCGGTACCGTTGAAGATTATCCAACCCGCTGATTCCTATGCCTAGTATGAAATATACATGTACTGTAGGCCTACTTTAAAAACACGTACTAGTATTTGTTCTATGAGTGTGACGTCGGCGTGTACTACCACACCCAATGACGAAAATAACTGATGTCTACTCAGGGCGTGGCCGTTAAAAGAACTAATACAACTGGGTGTCTTATTTTTTTCTCTCAAAGCATCGCAAACTCCAATCACGTCCTGGATGGAACTCATATTAAATTTAATGATTTATTTGTTATATGACATAATATGTCGGTTTTTGTCGCTAAGAGAACATCTTGAACATTGCATACCGATAACTATAATTATTTCGGCCAATATGAAAGGCATAATATCGGAGATATGTATGATTGTTTTGGACATACATACAATCATGTTTGTACTTCCAAAAAGCTTTCTACCGCTGTGTGGTTGACATATCTCCAATGCAATCCCCTCCACGATAGACCGCTTCTTTATAGATCATTCAAAGGGGACGCAATTCTAATGTTTGCTCACATTCCTTCTTAGAACAGTGATGAATCAAAGACAAGATAAATAGCGGAACATTCTCTTACTAGTATTTAACATAAAATATAATTTGTTTTATAACTATCGAGTGCTGGGGAACAAGTACATCAGCAAATAAATACTTGGGTGAATAAATCATGCGTAACTAGTCTCAGATCGAAGTTCGGTGGCACTTAAGTTTGGGTAACATTTTTATTTGTCAAGTAGAATGATTAAAAAAAAATAATAATATGGAAAATGTGTACGATCTATATTGAGCTTATATTTTACAATACACTTTCTTTATTGACAGACTTAAGGCATAATATCACATATTTATGGTTGTTTTGGATTAGTAAGATTAGCTACAACTGCAAAATACATTCACTTGACAAACATAAAATCATGTGTGTACTTCCAAAAACATTTCCACCGCTGTTTGGTAGACACATATCCACTGTAAGTGTAACCCCCTGCGTTCTACTGATAGACAACCTGAATATGGTCGTATTGCTATTTGCTTCATTATGGCAATAACTCAGTGGTACGATTTAAAAATATAATACGCAACGGCAATGTTTTCTTGCAAATCCTCCGTAGTTCAGTTGATGCATCACATACAAGATAAATAGCGGAACGTTCCCTATATTAATATAAAACATTAATATGTTGATAGCTATTGAGTACTGAGTGAGGACTAAGTGCATCAGTAAATAACAACTTTTGGGTGGATAAATCAAGCGTAATTAGTCCCAATTTCGTTTGTCCATTATACAAATCTATCAACTGTGACATATACTTTAGTCAGTATATGGGAATTCATCATAAATATAGAATGTCAGCAAAAGAAATTAACTTTTGTACACGAATTATTTATTGTTAATTTACTACATCAATATTATTACTATTGGCATCATTACGAATCATAGTAATATTAACTGCCGCCTGTGATTCGTCCCAATTAAATGTATATATAGTTAACACATGTCCTTGGCACGGTCCAGATACATTCCTTGGCCTACTTCGGGCGGTTTCTAGAGGAGCTAGAGCAATTCTAGACGTCACGAACATGTGCACGAAGCACGAAAGCTTGTCTAGCAACAACTGGACATGCGCAATGACACTTCCGGGTTAAACTAAGGTAACCGCCCGAAGTAGGCCCTTAAAGGCATGCAATCACAGATTTTGATTGCCGCACATTGATCATGACCAAGTATGAGTTATAAATGCAAAGTATATACAATTAGTGTACGTCTTATCATCGATATTGTCTCGTCAACAGGCCTTTCGTGACCTCTTACAGTATAGTACGGGGAAATCTCATGTAATGCCAAAGATAATTTGTAAAAGTGCAAATGGCGTATTTGCCTGTGAGCAGTTCCGCAGCGAACCCATTTTACTCCAATTTCAGTTACGCACACTACGATGAGCTCGATGAAAGATATCAAAAGTATTATTAAGACAACGTGCTCATAATTGCAATAAAAAAAACTAAAATATTGAAATATTAAAAACCAGTGGGATATGCGGAAAATGTAGCTGGTTACTCAATATAGTTGTATAGACACATCAAATGTATATAGTTTCAAGTAAAAACACGCTTGACCATGAAATATGTAGTCTCAACTCGTCCGTGATTGTAGGCATATGCTCATTTTGGAATAGTTCTTTTTATCATGCTCATTTTAGAATAGTTCTTAGGTACAACTTAAAAGTACATTAACATACAATCATAAAATCATGCTAATATACTTCCAAAAACCTTTTCACCGCTGTACGGCAGAGAACATTCCACTGCAACTCTCCAATATCGAAGTGTACTTGAATCGCCGGTATTCAAGCATCCGGTAAAAAAAACCTGAATAATTACAAATGGGTACAGAGGTGTTTTGTTTGTTAAATTAATGCAATAAGGGGGCATAACTCGAAATGATACGATCCAGTGTAAGGGGAAAACACCTAAATTTCCCAAGTGTTTTGTTTCCATTTAGTGACTCATTGAAAATGTTTGTAATTATTTTCGCGAGACAAAACATGCATAACAGATTAAAATATTTAAAGCCAGTGGGACATGCTGACAATTGTAGCTTGATGCACTATCCTTCATAGATCAGTTAATGTATCAAATGTATGTAGCGGAACGTTCCCTTTATGCATATAAAATATTAGTATTTTGATAACTATCGAGCACTGGGAACTAAGTACATCAGTAAATAACGACTTTTGGGCGGATAAATCAAGCGTAATTAGTCTCAGATCTAAATTCATTTGTCCATTATACAGGTCTATCAACTGTGACATTATGCCTTTAAAAGTGATCAATCTAATTTATTTGTGTTTCATCACGCTGTGAATTACCAAACAAAGCGAAATCCGAGTCTGTGTGTCATGTTGAAGGTAAAGCTTTCTCACAATTTAGTTATTTTGGTATTTACACTTCACATTACGGTGTAAAACACCAATTGTTGGCCGTAATTAGTATTTAAAGGTATACGGTTTCTCTAGTGTGTGTAGATATAAACTATTGAAATAATTTATCTACATGACTAAAATAGCTACGGTTCTGGAAAGTAGTAGAATCCACTTTTATTTACGTAAGCAGACAGAATAGACCCACGTTGGGCGCCATTGATGTGGTCGCATGGAACTATAAATTATAAACAATTGGACGATTGGACGATTTGCTGTTAATGTTGATCATCTTCTGTGACAATGTCATTGATGTTGATGTGAAAGCCCAGAATAATAGATGACACTAATTGGGTGCCGTGTGTTAAGAAACAGGTGTTGAGGAAATTATGGGCAAACATCGTCCAGTAATTACCTGAAGGATGAAACAGAAATCAGTCTCGTGTGATGTACCAGTGTGCTTGCATCACTTCTCTGTGTACCTAGGCGTCTTATGTGTTTACATATCCGTACATCATTAAACTAACTAGTTCATAGCCTGACCACGTGGGCGGGCTACTAACAGTACAACATAGGAAATGTTCTAATCATTATTCATGTTTACACATCCTTTTGCAGTGGGGTTTCTTTGGTTGGCTAGCGACTGATACTTCAAAGTGCATAAATGTAATTATAATGTATGTTTGTTTGTATATACAACACTGGTTGTACTCTGTCACAAATAAGACACACAACTAAAAGCAAAATCTTTAATACACGTCATATTTACAAAATATTACAAATAAAGTATTTGTAGTGTCAGACGAAATGGTAAAAGAAAATTCGTCCAGAAATGAGGATGCTTGCAGTTGTTATGAAAATGTTAAACGTGTTGATAAAAAAACATTATGTGATTTATAATAACAAATATACCATATATGAATCTGATTCACGCGCACATTTCATATGTTGCTTTTATTAGTGATATTTTAATTAGAACTTGGTTTGTTTTTGTTTGCATTTGACATTAAGATCCAAGGAAATCCCGTCTAACGTTTAGGTAGAGACATTCTGCCTGATTCTGTCCGTTCTTTATATAGACCTCTCTCTCTCTCTCCCTCTCTCTTTCTCCCTATGTCTATCTTTCTCTCCCTCTCGCAGTCTTACAGAGGACAGATGGAGAGAGAGAGAGAGAAGGAGAGAGAGAGAGAGATCTACGAGTGAGAGAGAGAGGGGGGGGGGTGTGGGGTGTAGGGAGAGGATAGAAACAGGTATCAGCTTCAGACCTATTTATGCTCTTATTTAATAGTCAATATTGTATTTCATGACTTAGAATGCGTAAGTAAAAGATCTTTCCCTTGCAAAATAGTTGAAACGAACCAAGGTCTAAATTCAAGCCGTACACCATACTCACTTATAATTATGTGATCACTCAACAATGTGTGTATGAACGTTGATATAATATACATTCATAAAAAAAAGTACTGACGCTATTAAATTGGCACATTAGAAGTTGTTTTCCCATTAATATAATTGAAAAACGGGGACCAACGGACCAAAGAATAGTTCTCTCAATACCGGTAGATTCAGTCTGGATGTCATCAAACCATCCTCTAAACTGGGGCAGTGACTTTTCTTACGCGACGAAATGCTGAGCATGTGTGTTTTAGTAGGTGTAAGTAAACATACCCGTCACCTTAAAATGGTACGCACATTGTATATTTATAGTAAAAAAGATTCGTGTTTTAGAGGTGGTCGTGAAATAATATACTAGTATTAGACGTCTTGCAAGGCAATCCATTCACTTTTCACTTTCGGAGTCTCTTGTTTTGGATGAACTCTGTTTTTAGACGACCTACTCCCCTTTGGTGGTTTCACGAGAATTGGAGGGGTTGGTCTATGTGAAGAACTAGGTCCGTCGAAACATTTGTGCATCTCTTCCTCTGTGTCCGTCACACATCCGGAATCCGTCACCTTCGCGACTCTAGCGGAATCGTGTGAAATATCTGACCTATCAGACTTGCTAGATCCGTGAGATTTGTGAGAGCCACCTGACTTGACGGAACCACGTGATCTGTTAGAGGCGCGAGAGTCCGGTCTCTGCTTGACTAGTTCAACTCCGGAATCAGCGGAAGTATCCGAAGGGATTTCCGGGATGTGTTCCCGACCTTTCAGCCAATACGTATTCATCTTTGCTCCCTGTAATTAAAACATTGCCAAACGAGTTTTACATATGAAGCATTGAAAATATAATGTAACAATAACAAAATATAATAAAGTATATACTATTGGCCTACAACTGTGAATATAATAGACTGTTAGAATTTCTAACAACTAGAATTCTGAATGCCCAAAACGTGAATGGCGACTTATTAAGCCAATTATAAATGTAGTGGGCCGTTGACATATAGATACGTCGAAATATCAACCCCCATTAAGACCCGTTAAATGTCAATACTTCCGCCTCCTTGGGCCCATTGACGTGTTTGATATGTCTGATCGTGTGCCTGGAATTCGGATAATATGTGTTGTCTTGTACATGTATATGAATGACTAACAGTTATTTTAATCTACCTTGGAGAACATATCGGGACCTCTAGCGGTCATATTACTCGCGTGTGTAGTCAGACACGATTTAAAAAAAGTCTTTATACAGATAGTATACTATATTAGTGTTCATGAACATGTTGATGTCAATATCGAAGAGTACTTAGCCAGAACGAGGTGGTGATATGCATCTATGATAGGGTAAACTAATTACAATACTCACGTTGTATCCTATATCCTCCGCTGGTTCCATTAACAGGTACGACACTTTATTGATGTATTTGTGCATGGACGTGGAGATCCGAACTTTGGAAGAAACACTGTCTGATAAGAGAGCTCTGGCAACATCAAGAGTTTCGCCCATGACCACAAACTTCGGGGCCGCACTGCCAACGACACCGGTAGCCAGCCTTCCGACATGCGCACTCAACCGGAACTCCAACGGTTTTGACATTGAAGGAGGACACTTGGCTTTGGCCGCATTCACCAGGATGTCCAGGGCCACGTTAGCAGCAGTTTCCGCCGACCTGTCAGCTTCTACTCTGTTCTCTTTGAGGCCTATAATCACGGTGAACGAATCGTATTGCAGGTGGATTCTATATGCGTCACGCGTGTTGAAAGACAATTCAATCTCTGAATGAATATCATTTAGATACTGTACAACGTCGTTGGTAGGAACACGTTCTATCACATCCTGTATGTTCATAACCTCGACCATAACGACTCCCAAAGAACAATACACCTCTGTTTCTATTTGCTGTCCGTTCCAAATCTTCTTAATCAGGTGACCGGGAATTATGTCTTTCATCATTAGCTCTAATCTACTTCTGGAGACCGTTAGCTCGCATGTTTTCTCTTCAACACGTGCTTCGAGATGCGCGGTGTATTCCTCCATGGCGGCCATCATGGAATCCAGCATGGACTTCCGGCTGGACTTAGACTGCCGCAGCATCTTGATGATCTGCTCAAATGTTGGCCGGCTGCCCGGAGTATCTGACCAGCCTATTTCCATGATCTGCCGGACATTCAATGGGGCGTCGTCCGGAGGATCCGGACGCAGGTTATTGTTGACCACTGCTCGCAAGACCTCGTCCGGACCCAGAGAGTCCGCATGCTCGGAATACGGGTCCTCCCTCGTGAAGATTTCCTGCAGGATAATGGAGAAGCTGTACACGTCTGTGGCAGTTGACGGACAGATCTCGAAATCCGATCTGATGATCTCCGGAGCCACCCAGAAGTCTCTGAACGCCGAGGCGTATTTGCTCATGGAATGCGGGTCCTTCCGGATGTAGTTGAGAGGATTGTCCTTCGGGTACAGCTGCTTGAAAAGCTTGCAGTACTCCCAGTCAGCTACTTTGACCGTCCACCTGGAGTCGATTAAACAACAGGACGAAGACAGGTTACCGTGCACAACGTAGTGATTGTGTAGGAAGTTCATCCCGTTGGCTATGTCGGTAGCTATTGAGAATTTAAAATCGTTCGTTAAGTTATATTTTTCGTCTTGTAGAACATCAGCCATTTGGCCTTTGCCGCAGTATTCTCCGATGACGTACCTTTCGTTGTCTAGGTCCGTAAGGCCGAAGAATCGCACGACATTTGGGTGAATAACGGTGTCTCTCATGGACAATAGTAACTTCTTCATGTCTCTGGCCACGACCTTTAGATGCTTGATTTCTAAGACGCGGATTCCAATCACATAGCCATTCCATTTCCCAGGCCATTGCAGAATCTGATCCAGCAATTCCGATCCTTCTGGAATGTCTTCAATGTGTTGAAGAGATTTGATGGACTTCATGGTAGACAGTCTGGACTTTCCTCCCGAGAGAATCTTGTCATCCAAATAGAATATGATGTCCTCGATAGGAATATCCCACTCGTCGTTGTCAATCATCTTGTCCAGCCGCCACCTCTGGTACCAAATATATCCCAAAAGGAGACCAAAGATAATAACGAAAATTGGAACAAGAACGGCCACTGGTATAAGCCAAGGCTGGTCCTCCTTCCTTTCCTCTTCAATGTCCGCCTGGACCATGTCCCATATGCTGCTTCCTCGACACCTCATCACCTCCAATACCATTGCGATGTTCTTATCCACAAGGGCTTCTGACAGGGGAACTAAGTACACGGATTCGCACGTCTCCTGGGCTCCTTTGTCCTGCATGAACCACAGGATGTACCTGACCAACTCTCTTGCCGAGGAGCAGTCCGGTATCGACGTCTTGTACAGGATGATGTACGTGAATCCAGCTATTGGGTAGGCGTCTGGGTGTGGCTGATCCGCTAGGGTCCCCGTCAGAACGTCCTTAGAGTTCTCTGCCCACCTATCCATCGCTCCTTGTATTGCATGGGTCGTGGCGCGGACGTACCTCCCGTCCTTGTTCTGAAGGGTGGCGTAGGATATAGAAGCCTCTGAAGCATCCGCCACAGAGAGGTACCCAATGGTGTACTTCAGCGACAGAATGAGTCCGGCAACGCCTCGTGTCTTCTGTCCGAACAGGCGTATAACACTTTCGTTCCAATGGTATGCGATGTCGGTTTTGGGGTCGATTCCATCCGAGAACACGCCCAGAGTTGCGTTCCATTCTTTGCTGAAGCTGCTGAGCGCCGAGGTGAACATATTCGTCGTCCCAGACTTGTCGGCCCTCGCTATCACTCGGATGACGGCGTAAGGCAGCGTACAGCGTGGGTTGGCGGCAGCGATGCTCGAGTCATTCCAGAACTGGAAGGTTCCGTTGTAGATGCCGACAAGATGCTCCCTGGTCAAGTTCATCTTCGCGGCGTCCGTATCGCACTCAGGGACGTTGTAACCCATGACCGTCCCTCTGAAATAGATACAATAATCTTATCACCCAATATAGGCTCTGAGAGTAGATATATTCTGTAAATCAAAATGATGTCTCCGGGAGATAGCACTTCAAATGTTTGTGATTGGTCAATATTCGGTCATGTGAATGGAAATGCTGCCAAACACGTGTTTATCCTACTCGTTGATAAAAATAATGTAAATACTCGGCAAAGCCTCGTATTTACGTTACTGTTATCAACTTGTAGGATAACAATGATATAAAAACACACTCGGGTGAGATTCTCTATATAACATTACTGTTCTCACACATGACATCAAAAGTTGTATCAATAGTAAGAATTGTGTTTTAATATTATGAGGGTGATACTATAATAATGGTAGGTGAGATTTACGATCAGGTGGGTAAAAGATCATTAGAAGACTATAAGTATGATCGTGCATCAAGGTTACATTCAAGATGAAAGCTGGTGGAGACAGTAAATTAGACTAGCCACCCGTCTCAAGAGCCATACTGAGCGTAAATGTGACGGCGAACCAGTTTATTATATAACTGACAACTTCAACGCATCCCTTGATGTCAATACATGCATATGTCTCTACGGTATTCATTTTCAATAGAACTATCTATTAAATATTGACGTACCCTGCTAGCGTCGGAAACATCACTAAGTCTGGGTTGTTGTTAAAATCTTCATCAGACAAAAGGGAATCGGAACCGACGTACTCTACATCCGGGCTCGCAGCCAGAATCTTCTTCTGCCCACTGCCACTTCCGGTCGACGTGTACGTGGCATTCACTCTGACGTGCGGCTTCCGGAAGTTCTTGTAAGACTGAATCCAGTTCTTGTAAGCCGGATACGGAAAACTGGCGCCCTCTCCGTGAAGCTGAATATTCCCGAGGGCGCAATCCACACATGTCAGCACTACTTTCAGAATCCACAATAAATTCCGTCTCTTCATTATTGCTGTTCACTCATTATGAAAACTCCGACACCATTCTGCATCCGCCGTGACAGGAAGCTACCGGGAGCATCGGCGCTCTACATTGACTGATGTCAGGTAATCCGGAGCCGCTCATGACATCATGCACTAATGTTTGACTATGTCTCGGGTGACGTTGGAGATCCAGAATTGACATTATTTAGTAAACTTCTGGAAGCGATCGATTGGCTTCAATTAACAGGTTGGCCCTTTTTCAGTATACGGCCGTTTCTTCACGCCGCCAATAGAGGTATCCGTGTAATAATGAAGACATCTAAGCGTAATTACCGTTGTTTTTCTTGGATTCAGTAGACTGGAACATACAATAAACATAAATTAATTATAATTCATTCATAAGCTGCCTTGACACACACCTTTCCAAATTATCGGGGTGCGGGTGCGGGTGCGGGTGCGGGTGCGGGTGCGGGTGCGGGTGCGGGTGGTGTGCTGTAGTGGGGGTGGGGGTGTTCAGTGCAATAACGTATACACATGTATGCATCAAGAACGAACATTGATACATATATTTAAGGTATACTCTAAAACTTCCTATGATTTAACATTTCCACTATGACTTAAATTTATGTCACTGAAAATGAAACAATTATCAAATAATATAAGTTTAAAAAAAGGAATGCATTGATTGAGATGGTTTTATCATTATTACGATGGCGGTGACGACGACGACGACGATGATGTGATGATGATGATGATTATTGTGGTGGTGGTTGTGGTGGTGGTGTTGGTGATGATGATGATGATGATGATGATGCTGCTTCTGAGGATGATGATTATGATGATGATGGTGATGATGAAAAGGAGAAGGAGGAGGAGGAGGAGATACAATAATTGACATTAATTCCAAAACTCGCTGGTAAAATTGTTATGCATCGAGCTGCCGCGTTATCATTGGAAAACGACAAGTAAGCGACAATAAACATGTTCACTACAGTCGTGACATCCTTGGAATAGTTATCTAGCACTTATCTGATAACATTTCAACATTAACATCTCGTCGTACATACATCTGTGCATACCTTTATCGAATTGCCTGTCACACGTATAGACATTAGTTTAATCTATATACATCTGGAAACAAACAAAAAAGACCAAGCTAGTATATCGGGTTATCATTAAGGCTCTATTGACGTCTAAATCACCATTACCTTACCTGTCATTTCCTATACTTAAGGAATTCCAACTCAGAAAAGTTACTTTGTCGGTGGACAGAACAATGTTACGGCCAGGACATGTAACTGATTCATGGGTTGCAGTTAAATATGAGAATGATTTAATATCAACAATGTCCCTTGTGATATATGTGTAGGTCCTAAAATAGTACATCAACGTGGGTACCATACTACAATAGTACATCAACATGGGTACCATACTACAATAGTACATCAACATGGGTACCATACTGCAGTATACAGTTGAACGTATACGAATATGGTATAACTAGAAAAGTGTTTATATACTGTATTATTATATAAACTGTTATTAAAACCAAATTGTAAGAAACGCATTAACCGGAGGCACATAGAACATGTGCCACGTTTAACAGCAGCAGCACAGAGAGAGTGGTATAGATAATACTCTACCAATGCACTGGAACTAGTCGTCACACCAGTCGATTGAGCCATGGATATGTAAATTTGCAAGCCATTATTGATTGATCCATAATTCTATATGGATAATTTGTCTGGTTTTCTAAAAACCATTCCAGGTTTATAATTGGCATAAGAAATAATTATAACTTGATCCATTGATCTGAGCCATCTATCTGTGAAATTCAGAGTTGGCAAATATCTGCGAGACCAGGGTGACCCACTTCCTGTGAGTGTTTAGAAAACACACGCCGGTAGAATGTTTTTATTTTTTATTTCATGTGTGGTCAGGTATTGTGCTTTCCTTCCTACAGATTACATCAATCCAAACTCTACCATTGTGGCCGTGCATAACGACATTGCCAGAAGGTCGGTTGTACCCGTATTCACAATAACGAGGTCAGTGCGTCGTCGTTGGCAGACATGGAACGCTACTGACAGGCCTATAGTATCGGAGGATCCACCACGTGTTACTTCGAAACTGCTTCCTCCTAACAACGACATCGGTATCGACAGCACTTGGACATGATATTGATGAGCAGACTGACACTGTCAAGAAGATTAAAGGAATAAGGAATCCGAGCGCGACGACCCTACCGTGGGATGACGTTAACGCGTTGTAGATAACGTTATATTTGTTTTTCTTTAATATTGTCTCTCAAAGTCTTGGTATGTTGTTTCTATTGGGCGTTAGTTTTAGTTCACATTAGTTGTTATCTGGTGCCCTTATCCACCATCATGGGACTTGTTATGACAACTTGAACTAGAAATATTTGACTTTACTTCCAGCTGTGTATTACCATGCTAACCACTATTAACCAGCATGACTATTCTGTGTGAATCTGAGTAATATCACGACAAGGTCAAGTTAACGCCAACTTTAGCCACGATAGGAGGTGCAAGTGTAGCGAATTCTATTTATAGACGTACCCAGTAGGCAGTTTAATGATTTTGGTGATAAACGTGTAGGTGAAATGTGCATGGTTGTTGTCTTTTTAACGTACCTTACGTTGCATCCCGATATATTACCCGTGAATCATTCTGAACAACATGTCATCACTGAATCAAACAGAAATTTAAGGATACGATCTTTTGTAATATTAATATTTTCTCTGGAGTTTTCGTCAACTTAAGGCCTAGTACTTCTGTTTGCCTATCATCGGAAGTTCTAGTTTTATATAATATTATTCGAAATTCTAAAAATAGACATGACGCACTTGCACTCGCTATATAGAATACACCATAGCTCTAGATTCCTCTAGTCTTCCCTACTGACGTTTTATATGGATAACATATGGTCATGATCATCCTCGAACTCCAGGCTAAATATTATGACTACACACATAACCTCCGTCAAATATTTGACGGAGGTTATGTGTAGTCCCAGTTTTCAGGATGGGTTATGATCAGAGGGGAAGATTAGAGAGCAACAAGTGTCATTTCCCCCGCACCCAGTTCAGCCTGCTAAACATCGTACTGGCCTCTTTTACCATCTAACATTCGATTCTGGTTATGCCTGTAGAGTGCTAATTCCTTACATTTATAATAAGGCTCCGAGTCAAATTACACGGTGGTCGAATTTAATCAGGGGGCCTATTCTCGAAACATTCCTACGATCGTAAGACAATCTTAGCGATTCTTATAGTATGGCTACGAACTGTTCGTAGGCTAAGAAGTTCGTAAGAGGGTTTCGAGAATAGGCCCCCCTGGGTCCGTATGCACAAACGTAGTGCAACCACAGTTTAGGCTAAACTAGGTTTAAGCGATGAGTTATAGTACTGTCGGTATGATCCTTAAACTATGGTTTAACTAAACTACGTCTGTGCATACGGACTCTGGTGTTTTATGTGCAGATCTGTGCAGCTTATATCACTTTGGGGGAATTCGGGCAGTTGAAGTGATATTCTTTTTCTTGATTTCTATTCCACCGGGAGACTGAACTTTGCAATAAGGTACTTGATGACTCACTGGTTCGATAGTTAGGCTTAAATATTGTAACACTGTCGTCTATGGAGATTTAATAAGTGCTGTAGGCCCTACATATCATTTTGATTAATCTAATTAACTAACTGAGAATCGTGAGCGCTATTTAAATAGGCTTTAAAGCTTAAAGTTTGATGGAAACGTGTTTGCGAGCATCGATTTTTCATTAAGCTCCTCTAAGCGGAATGTACTTTAACGCTAAAATACATTGGCAACACATAAAACTATTGTAGCAATAACAGTGCTTCATGCAATGGAAGTTAGCGGGTCCCTAAAGGTTTATTTACAATGAATTGTAGCTACAAGACTTCTGAGCTACTCTGCCAAGGTCTTAAAGGATTTCTTCGGTGCCAGAACAAGTTGCTTCTAATCAATTATATATGTTGAAAATAGATATATAAAACGA
>JAVCKZ010073154.1:0-13566 GCA_034780755.1 Lepetodrilus elevatus
AGATAAACGAATGGTCTTATCTTCAGTCAGCTATTTGGTCCCGTGGTAGCGACTGTCGAATCAAGATTATGTTTTGAACACAGACTGGTTCGACCCCAGGTTCGGGCGTATGTATTTCATGAATTTCAGGATACTTGAAATACAAATATTTACAACTCGATAAAGGGAAAGTGTACTTGTAACTTGTATCCGATATCAGTAAACATTTCTGATATTACGTACACTTTCTCTGAGAAAGTGTACGTGTATCCGGATATACAAGTACACTTAGAACAAAAGAAACCATGGCAACGAGACCGGAAGAGGGGTATAATAAATACTTATAGTATCAAGTGGACATTAGAGGGAGTTTAAGTAGACATGAGATAGCCTGAGATTCATTTATATCCAGTGACATGAGATGGCCTGATATTAAATATCCAGTGACAAACTGGTCAAAAATCTAAATGCAACATCACAAAACAACTTCACGAGCCAGACTTCTTTCACCAGTCACAGGAAGTAACACCAAACAAGACAAACTCCATGGGCGGTATCCTATAAATAGCTTAAGATTTAAGTCAGCAAAACACTTACTTTGAGACACATTTTGACTAAGTTTTTATATATTGGATTAGTCTGAAGTTTTAGACATAGATAAAATAAAGTTTGACTAAGCTAAACACAGAAATCTTGGTCAAAATAGGTTGATAACTAATGTTATTGTTGCTGACTTAAGTCAATTAAAAATGTAAGCTGTTTGTAGGATACCGCCCCATAGCTCTTAATGCACATGCTACTCACTTTCAACATTGTTGAGGAACTTGTGGAAATTGTATACCACTCCCTGTTCCAATGTTTTCTTTTCCCTGTCCTCGGAGAAACTGGCTTGGAAGAAGTCCTTGATTTCATTTGCGGTTACCCCTGCCATATCTGAAGACAGATACTTACTGGCTTCTGTCGGATACTTCTGGAAAAGGGGTAGCATTCCTTTGTCTTTCAATCCTGAAAAGAAATAGTTAACAATAACATTAAGATGTACCAAGTCTGCAGAATTCATGGACAACCTGAATAATTGATGGAAAGATGGCATATAATAACTAACAAACTTTTACTGTGGCAATGGTGGGAATGTAAATATTTTTGTTTTGCATTGTGGTTTAATCCCAGAAATGAAAACGTGCCTCGATTATCTCCCGTGACCACTGGGCACCGAGCGACTTTTGGCGCAATATTTGACCAATGAAAAGCTGTAACCAGCAGCAACTGTACGAGAGTCTACATCGCTCGGCTAGCATGTATGCCGATACGAAAGATGGCATGACTAGGGCACTAGTCACTCCCAAGATATTGTTGTCTGTGTTGAGAGATTAATCGACGCTGAGATGTTCAAGTAAGTTCAGTTCTATTTAACATGTTTGCAGATGAAATCTTCGCCTGCATACCACTACCTGAACATTGCACAATGTATGCCGCTACATGCGCTAGGAGATAAATAAGCAAAATTCCTCCAAATCGCAGTTATTAGCTCGCGTTTCGTAGTCGGATCATCAACATCTGATCAAATCGTCTTTGGAAATGTAAGTCTTAACACACATAGATGTATGTATATTATGTAATCGGGAAAAAGAAAGGCTGTGTAAGACTCTGAATCCATGCTGTTGTTAGGCTGACTATCGAACAAAAGCTCGCGGCACCCAATTTGGCGAGTGTTCACTAGCGTTACTAATTTGCCGTGTTTGTCCTAAAAAAAGATGCCAGTGAAATTTCCTACTACACATGCTTTGTATATGCTATACTTCATTTATTTCCAAATTAAGAGGATTGGCCTAAATCATTGTGTTCTTGCCCTTTAAAGTCACTTTCTATAATCTTTCATCAACACCACAACTTGTCAGTTTAGGGCAGGAGGAGTGAGTGAATTATTGTTTTACGTCACAGCGAGGAGGACAGGAGGAAACCGGCAACATCCGTAGCGCTAAATGTGGTAGAAAAACATGTGAGCACTGGCTGGTACTAGACAGACCAAGGATATCTATTTTGCTACAGACAGTACATCCTACTAATATCGCGTCAGAAAGGTAACTTTCATCAACATTGATACCGGGCAGGATTTGAACTCGGGACATTTGGCTCCGTCGCATTACCAACTGCCCTTGAAATTGGTACATGTATATTTATTAATTGATTAAAAGGTATAGACTGGGAGCCCGGAGGGGTTAGCCTAGCTGAAAAGGTTACCAATTCTAAAGAGTATAACATTGTCATACAAGTATAAGGAAATGGACGTCTGCCGTGATTCTGCTGGTGGGTTAAGGTGTAGGGGTTACGGGAATGACACCTAAAAGATGAGCTAGATCATCCCAAAAGGTTACTGAATAAAAACACCTCCTAATTGTAGGCAATCAACCCCTCATTCCAAAAATATGAATACGACATGTTGTATGGCGAGAATGGTGGGGGTATTCCACCACAGAAAAGTTCTGGCATGGGTCACTGAGTACTTGCAGGGTTATGCTGCACATTTTGGAGTTGGTTTCAAGGTGTAACTAAATGAGCCGATCTACCTCATCTCAGGGACATTGTTTATCACGTCTGGCCGACGCCACCCACTCAGGGTTTGCCTCTAAATGAAAAATTTTTCAACAGGACCAACAAGTTAAAAAAGTTGCAGGTCCTGTTGAAAAGTTACTGGTCCTGTTTTTATTTGTGTAATATTTAATAAAATTAATTATTTTAATTTAATCAAATTTATAAAGTGGGAGGTCATTTCTAAGGCAGTTTTTTTTTTCGGAATGGTTACCTTTATTATGAACAGTAGATGAGAAGTGAACAGTAGGACTTTGAAAAAGTTCATACGACTGAAACAAAATCTTTTTAATTTATGTTTTTTTTTTACATTATTGTTTTCTCCATTGTTTTTATTTATTTATTACATCTAACGAAGTCTAAATCAGTACTACTTGAACATTTAAGTTAATTCATACACAAGAAGAAAAGAAAATCATTGGGGGAAAAAAAGGTTGTTAATAACTTAATACACAGGATTGTAAAGAATTAATTGACAATTTCGTCAAAAAGCTTGAAAAGAAAACCTAAATGGAACGACATTAACTCACTCGGTCAAAAATGGACTCCATCCATGGCGATCACGGCCACCTCACTTTTATTACAAAATTTAGCTGAATCTATATTGCCTATAGTATTTCACGAATCCACAAGCAGCAAGACTTCAATTTTGCAACCAAATAAGTCGATCATAACATGCATGAATATACTCGGACAGCAGGACAAGTAACGTTATTTTCTTGTCGGTCCGACCTCAAATCGGTCGGTCACGGACCGAAGGACTGGCGTTAATTTCGAACCCTGCACCCATTACACAAAATGTCCGGCATTCATATTTTTAGAATAATTGCCTACAATTATGTGGTGTTTTTATTCGGTAACATTTTTGGATGATCTAGCTCATCTTTTAGGTGTCATTCCCGTAACCCCTACACCTTAACCCACCAGCAGAATCACAGCAGACATCCATTTCCTTATACTTGGAGACATGTTTGACAATGTTATACTCCCGGGGCCGTATGCACAAATGTAGTTTAACCACAGTTTAGGCTAAACTAGGTTTAAGCGATGAGTTATACCACTGTCGGTATGATTCTTAAACTACGGTTTAACTAAACTACGTCTGTACATACGGCCCCAGGTCTAGTAATATATACTGAAAGACTATGAAAACGCACCACTTATTTTGGGGGGGATATTTTTGGTTTCCAGTCAATTATTAATTTGGAAATGCAGTTATGTCATAATCGTGACCGTTTTTGAGTTTCCATATTGTTTTTAATGCGACAACACGTGACAATTGTGCCAAAATGGAAAAATGCGTATTTTTCGTCTCAAAGTCGAGATAATATAGTAATCCGAGTTTCTCTTACAAAATGTTTCTTTGTACAATAGCACATTTGAGAATCTATGCTATTTCTTTAGCTAACATTGATCATTAGAAATCTATTATGCCTAGACTTTTGGAATAATCAGCGTAGCCAGCATTTCCGGCAGTCATAGCCAAATTATGTAATTGTCATCATACAACAATTCCACGATCACCGTGATCTGACGTGCAAGGCGTTGCAACACCAACCTTACACGGTCATATACGGCTGCTTCGTTTGCGTGACAGGTTCCGAAAATCAATGTGCAAAGCTCCAGAAGTCATTAGTATACGAGGACCATTTTGTTCCATTATGAATTATTATTTTTAATCTGATCGTATATTTTTCTTTTAGCGTGTAATGCATTCATCAACATATACAACAACAAAAATCCATGTTAACACCTGTAGCACTTACTTCATTTTTACGCTTACAATGTTCTGCTACTTGTGATTTAACATACAGCGATTTGTAATTCCTTAAAAAGTAATTATGACCCATTTTCTGAGTGGTGCGTTTTCATAGTCTTTCAGTATGTTACCATCATTGGTATTGCAAGTAATGGTGATAATAATATAAAAACAAAGATTGTTACCTTCCATGAATTGCCTCAGCGGGCCGAGTATTCGATAAAAAAACCAATGTTCTTTTAGGGATGATACTGCAGAGTCCTTGTTGTCTGGTGTTAGGAGCTTCCCAAACCCAGACTTGTCTAGCAAGTCTGCGTGTTCGGCCATGACAGCTGCCATGTCACCTGCTGGATCTTGTAGCTGGATCAATAAAGAACACTTATACCTGTATGAGCTAATAGAACAATATGTCATTTCCAGACATGGTCTTCTATTTGTAACTTTTAGTTTTAAGTATACACTATATAGTTTTGTGGTTTCTTGGTATTGGCCTTTCTTATTACATGTACTTATGCATGTGACCCCTGCTATGAATAGATAATACCAATGCAAGGCTATTGCCACAAGCGGGAGAAATGGTGTCACCGCTTTGTCGTGCAACGTTATGTAATGGTGATGTGGCTTCATGACTCAATTTTATAGAGTGCAATGCAAAACAGTGATCAAGAAGCATACAATAATGCAGACCTGCTAACCACAAGGCGAAGGTGAGAGTAGCAATTGCTACTTGAGAGAAGCATATATGATGTGGGAAACGTAACAAAAATAGAAACGTGAAATGACATTATTGTATTTATATTTTATATTGTGCCCACTACACAAGGCTTGCAGCTGCAGCATGCTTGCACAGTTGCACCGTTTCAGCAAGGCATCAATGAATTGTGCCTTATGGCAGATTGTTCCCTTGGCTATGGTACTGTATATACGAGATAAATCCCTGACGTAGAAATGATAATCTGCTAAATAGTGAGTACAATATAATTTGATTATGTTTATTATCAGATAATAAATATATAGCTAGGCAGGATTCTTTGGTCAGTCTCATATAACATTGAACTTGTGTGAATGTCTTATATTTGACCAAATACATGTAGCAGAACAGAATATAATTTTATTCTCATAGAATCAAATGTAGGGTCATGGAGAACAAAAAATAACAATGTTTGTACAAGAAAGGTTTGCAAATGACAAATTAAGGATAATGTGAATAGTTGATAGAATTGCTGGAATTAATTTACATTAATTTATTACACTATTATAAAATATGACATCTTAATATGGAGCTTGATTGAAGTGTATCAATCACAAGATATATGATGAACGGTAGGCAAAATTCTATTTCAACAACCTGAACAATCTTAGTTCTTCATCCTTATTTGTATTAATGCAAGGGGACATAATTCTCATATATCATGAATACATCAAAGACAATTAGCCCTTTCGTGTTAACCGCGGAACTGCTGTCCGCACCTGCGCGTGAAAGTGCCTGGGTGGGTCACGTGACATGCCACTATATAAAAGACATCATTTGGACGCAGTTTGCAGCCATACAACTATGGTATACAACAAGCTGAATAATTGCTCGTAAAAATTTGTTGTGGTATGATAATTTTGAGTAAAGCTCCAACTATGGAAAACTGGATGAGCTTTACAACATTTTTCACAGGTTAAGGAATTATGGCCGATCTACAGAGACCTATATATCAACGATTTCTGTGAGTCACGTAGATCACTATATAAAAGTCATCATTCTAACAACTTTTGGGTGTACAAATCAAAGGTAAATAGTCTCAGACAGAAATTTGTTTGGCCCTTATCTGGGCCAATCAACTGTGATAGTATGTCGTTTTGACAGCCTGTTTGCTTGTTTGTGAACACTATAAAATAAATCCTTTAATTAGTTTTGTTGTGAGTATCGTTTATTACACAAGCATAGAAGCATATCAAAACTCAAACTAGTGTAGCAAATTATGCTCAAAACGTATCAGTTGGCAGGTCTAAATAATGAAGCATTGACTTTCACATTTAACCTACCTTTTTTATCACAGTCGTGACCTCCTTACTGGTGATGTCGTCATCTTTAATTTGTTCAGCTGTTGGCGTCTCATCAGTGAGAATGTAGTGCACAAGAAGTGGATGCAGATTTCGAGGGCCAGGATGGCCAATAGAGAGTGAATAGGCTAAAGCCCGACCATACAAAAAGTACATTTTCTTTTGCAACAATTCTGACGAATTAGTTAGCATTTTTTCATCTACAGCGGGACACTGCAGAAAGAAGAGCGAGAACATTTCGCGCAGTGGCCCACCCAAGTCCACAGCATCTTCGCCAATGAAATGCACTTCCATTTTCTTGCGCCATTCATCATCCGAACCATCTTCCAGGTTGTCGATGACAGTTTCTGATAACCTGTCTCTGAGAACAGACATCCTCCACTTGTCTTGGACTTGGCTCATTTCTGCAATTTTCCGATCCATGTGAAACTTCAGGTCTCTGCAAAACATTTGTATAAAGCCTCACTGCAAGTACATGCAAATAATTTGTCTTGCTATATATATCTTTAGCTTTGTTTAAAGATGTTAGTGGTTCGTCTAAAGAGAAGAGCTCGTTATAATCCTCTCAATTGTCGGAGTCTAAATTGATACAATGTATTTTCCTGTTTGGATTTAAACTTTTTGAAATTAGGGTCATGATTGTACAAGAGGTTTGCAAATTACAAATTAAGGATAAGTGAATAGTTGATAGAATTGCTGGAATTAATTGACAGTAAGTAAATACTGTACACTTTTATAAAGTATGATATCTTAATTTGGAGCTTAAGTGGAGTGTACAAGATATACGACTAATTGATGTAGTAGATATTGATGGATTAGTGTTCATTCTAGCTCATAAATGTATGGGGCCCACTGTGGCCAAAAACATAGGGTCATTTTTTAAAACAAGAGTGGTCACGATATTTCATGGTTTTAGATGATGGGCCCCACACTATTTCACCAATTTGCTTGTGTCAGGGATAGGGTTAGGGCTAAGATTAGCACATGCATATAGGTTTACACATAGCAAATAAAAAATAATTGTTTTTGTGATGATATCTCTCTTATTCACGGACATATTCATGCTGTTCCATCATCTGTTCACCTGCTGTTCCATAACTTTCGATGGATCCGATCAAAATACGACATCGGAAATGAAGTAATTACAGCAAAAAAAATAATCAGAATTGATTTGTTTGTTGGAAGCCTAGATGTATGTGGATTCATGAAATACATTTTGCAACTGATATTTTGCCAAATTTTGTAATAATTGTGAGGCGGCCCCTGATCCATTGCCTGGGCAAAATCGGACTTCTGAAGTTCATATTTTCAGTGGAAAAGAAACTCGACCAATGTTTTAAAACTCTGTTAATGTTGGTGTCGCATAGTGGTGCATCTTTCTCTGCCGATCTCATAGATAAAACTGTTTCTGCCTCATCCAGCAATATAGAGATCACTGCTACGACTATGAGTACTCGATAAATTGTTTTTCCGCTGCCATGCTGGATATTTGCAGACGATGTAGGCACTAGCATTTAAATTTAATAAATGAATGTCGAGTTGTTAGCATTCATGATGTCATTAAAGAAAAAAACATTTTGCTACAGTAAAAAAAAAAATATGTTTAAATAACTATCACCAAATATTTTGAGCAAGTACTATTTTATGTAGAGGGAATGGAAAAGATTTTTCCACTTTGCACGTGCTAATGCTCTTCTTCACATACCTGCACATGCAAATTCAGCCTATGTGCCTATTCTTTCTTTCAAACGTTGCCCTCTGCATAAAATAATACTTACCGTACTCAAAATATATTTTTTATTCTTGGAGCAATATTTTTTATTATTTTTTTTTTATCAAAGTCTTCTGCAAATGAAATAAGAAAATAAAAAATAAAAAATCAATTCATGAAGTACAAGATATTCTATGAAATATGGGTGTCAATGCCTTTCATGCCAAACTATAACATTTGAACTCAGTACCATTGGCTCCAAAGTCTAACAGGCTATTAAATTACCTTTCCTGGCAGTCGTCAGACTTTTCCTGTGCCTCGGCACAGGTATTAGCATGCTGAGGTAGGAGATCTACATGGAACTTATTTCCACATATGGGGCACTCCTTAAGTTCCGTAGGCCTAAAACAATCAGTACAATGAACAATTAGTAACAACAGAAAGGAGAGGGTATATAATTACAGTGTCCCCTTGATATAACGCAGAAGTTGGGGTCCATGACATACCCCCCACTTTATAGTACCCGCTGTATGATATTGCAGGGAAATAACGAAAATAAAAATGGGATCCACGTCTGACCCCGCCTTATATCCGAATCTGCGGTGTATCGGACCGTGTTATATCGAGAGAGCACTGTACCTTAATCATAACAAAACATCCACTCTCTTACCAGGTCGGGGACGACCGTCGTTCGAAGTACGTACGTCAATCGAAGTACGTCCGTTGATCGAGGGACGGGCATCCTTCGTTCTAAGGACGCTTGGTTTTCGTCACCCATCAATTGCATATGGTAAGTTTTTCGCAAATAACGTTGCTAAAACCTTTTATATAAAGTATATTTTGATTTGTTGCTTATAACAAATCCGGTTGAAGATAGTAAATACTAATTTTAACTCTGGAAATGCGTCACAGCCGATAAAAAACAGTAAATAGAGGTGCCGTGTGAGGAAAAGGTGGACTATTATTAAAGATTTCATAAATATGTTTATGACGGCAGTCATATCAGTACATGCATCTTTCAAAACAAAGTCTTGTGCATCATTTCCAGGTAACCATTTCAACTTTCTATGAGCGGTTACAGAAATATTCATACAAATGTGGTCGGATGATCGCAACATATCCAGTTTTCACGGCTCACCTATATCCGCCAATTCCCGATAGCCAGCGGATAATGTATCTCAGCGCATGGGACAATGTTGTGTTTATCGTATTTTTGATTCAATATGTCTCATTAGAAATCTACAGATCAATTAATGTCTTTATCAGCTGTTTTTTTATAGGTTGTGACGCATTTCCGGAGTTAAAATTAGTATTTAATATCTTCAACCGGATTTGTTATAAGCAACAAATCAAAATATACTTTATATAAAAGGATTTAGCAACGTTATTTGCGAAAAACTTACCATATGCAGCTGATAGGTGACGAAAACCAAGCGTCCTTAGAACGAAGGACGCCCGTCCCTCGATCAACGGACGTACTTCGATTGACGTACGTACTTCGAACGACGGTCGTCCCCGACATGCTTACATACTTAAAGCCATACAATCAGTTGGTTGACCTAGATAATGGTCCAACAAATTTGTTCCAAACAATTTATTGGTTTGACTTGTAATTTTGTACACCCAAAAGTTATTTACTGATGTACTTATTTCCCAACACTGGATAGTTATACATTTTTTAAATTATATATGAATTAGTGCGACAGACTTAATTATCTTGTCTTGGATGCATTAATGAGATATGAAACAATCATAGTTTTCGTCGTACCCACTTGAGAGTTACGTCCCCTTGTGTTAATATAAGGAAGGAAAAAGAACTAGAATTGTTCCAAGTTGTTATATAAACATCCAAAACAGTTTATTGAAATTGGATTTTGCTACCATACAGCAGTAGAAAGGTTTTTGGAAGTACAAACATGATTATATGTATGTCAGATGAATGTATTTTGTAGTTATAAATAAACGGCTATAAATATCTGATTGTATGCCTTTAAGGAGTCTTTGAGAAAGATATTATAGCAGTACTTTTCCTTACATCATGATTAACTTGTCATGTAACAATGGTTACAACATTCACTCTCAATGCATTATTTTGCCAGTAGCAGACTATAAACAATTCTTGGCGAGTGTGATTATTGAGTTTAACGCTGCGGGAATCTTCCAACCATTTGCGATGACTAAATACATTAATAATAAAATAAAGAAATCTACATCTGATTGCGATGTACAAAATGGTTGTTGCAAATATTAATGCGCTGTTCGTAAAATGCTGATTAAATGCATTGATGCATCATGTAAGACTTACATCAAAGAATTCCCATTCCTTTTGTCGAGTAATTTATTCATAACAATTGATTTAATTTTATTTGTGAATGTCTCCTATAGTTCTGCTCTCGCTCCGATAATCGCAGGTATTTCCATATCGTTTCCCATAGTCGCGCTTAGCGTTCACATGATAGAAAGACATAATTTCCTATGATTGTGCAGTTTCCAGTAAATGATGTTTGCTTTGTATTGTCGCTACTTCTAATGCGATAGTCACACCACGGTTCCCATCGGTTGGGGGCCTCATTTCGTAATTTCGGAATATTAAATCTCCACCGATTTGTTATGTAATTTATCAATAAAGTTTGACTACATTTCTTTAACGTTCATCGAAGTACAAGTGTAAAAACCCATGTGCAAACTGTTGTACGTTCATACCTCTTTGCACATTGGTTTTTATGTTCATACCTCGAACGTAAACAGTCAATCTACAGCATCTGTGCACACGACTCACAGAGCCAAAATCATTGCAGTTATGATTAATGCAATGCGAGTATCACACTAGTGCAGTCATTTAGGAACTCTACTAAATAAAATATTTCGCAGTCATAAATGCAGACAAACATTGAGTGCATTATAACTGGCTAAGGATTATAAGTGGCTTACTAAACTAGCCACTGTTTCAGGTGTCGTATGAACCGTACATTGGACAAGGAACCAGTTTAGCTAAGTGGGTTACTCAGCACCTCTTACAGTCTGCTACTGGCTCTAGATCTTCAAATTTTGTGGCCTTTACTTTGCAAGCCGATATATTACCTCATTGCATGGTATAGTGGCCTATTGCAATGAATCAATTACATTCAACTAGAAAAGGTTATCCTTTCATGAAGCTCTCTTATCCACACAGAGTTTAGTTTCGTGAAAGGATACCCAGAAATGTGTATCCAACAAATGACAAATGACAAGATGTCAACGAAATTCAAAAGGCTTACAGCATTTTTACAATAACATTGTTCATGTTTGGCTATGTTATAGTACGTTAAAATCAAATTTGGTATTTCCATTTCAATTCTCACAAAAAGCAATCATAATTAATGAAAATGTATTAAATGGGTATTGATGTTAAAACCACTGATTTGGTGGCAGATTCATTTCTTTCATTTTTAAGGATACCATACCAGTACTTTATTGGTCAACTTGTTAAAAAGTTATTGCTACTTGCGTTAAAGCCCCTATTGTTTTGTTGTGACCGTAACTGTAGTCCCTAAACTTTCAAACATATCTGACAAAATTGTAAACTGGTTTTTATTTTGTATGCCCATATGTATCATTTTACCAGAGGACAAATATTAAGAGAAGTAATAGTTTTTTGAGTACATCAATGTAACTAACTTACTCAGTCAGTCAAATGAACATACACATGTATTTGGAAAACTTTATTGTAAAAGTGCTGTAAGCTAACTCAATAACAAGAACAACTGTGCTTGTGCTTGACAATGACTATCATGGAAGAAATATGGTTATGGACATATAATTAATTTGACGAAGTAAAATGACGTAGAGTGGTACTTAAAAATTATTCCAACTGACTTACATGAATTAACCTACGATAGGTCAAAATGTGCTATACCCATGAAATCAGACAATTAGAAAATTGTCATGTTCTTCTAAGGGTTCGAAACAAACAAATTTTTATAAATTGTTTGAATTAGAGGGCTTGAATTATGCTAAGTGAATATGTTTTGCACTTTGACATCACACATTTGTCTATGTGCAAGATGAAAATAATGTTCATTGTAACCATAGTTGCTAAACTTTTATCCTGACAAAGGATAAAATCTACTGTTAGGAATTTAGAGGGTATCAATTGTTAAATGATAGCCTCTAAATATTGAATTGAAAACTATACATATTCACAGATGTCATTGTTAATACATTCAATATGTGCTCATTATATAACCAACTATTTTAGTCAAACATGCTAAACTAGGAAACCATTAGACAAGCACTTTGTGTTATCCTTGCTGTCAGGAATGGCATCCTCATTTCTTGTCTGCAACTGAACATATCAAACATCATGTTAATGTGTTAATGAATATCATCAAGTCAAGATATCTAAGTAAGCTGTTATGCAAGAGTTACACCCTCACTTTCTGAGGTGTATTGGCCAATACCCCATCAGTTCTGTTTGTGGGGTCCCCTAGGCATTAGCCGAAGAGACATCAAAATCAATACTTTGGGGCTATTAAATATAAAATATATGTTATACATTTTTTTTTAAAGAATTTGTATTAATGATCCACATGCCAGATCCAATACTACACTTTTCCCTTGAACTTGGTACCTTTTGCTCCGAAGTCCAACGTTCTACCACTGCACTACATCCCACCCCCATATCAACAGTGAAGCAAGCTTGATTAGATCGAATAACAACAATAAAAAAAAGCACAGATGCACCGCGGCAACTAGACTAGCTGCCGATCCAGTGCATCATGGTTGAATCATTCTTACTAGCCTTTATTCTGGTTTTAATTATGAATCCAAAGCCATGACCTGGTAATGGTCTTGTCCCACAATGTAATATGCTGACATTGACTCTAAAATTAACGGCATTTGCGTGTTTCTCCATGTAAACCCTAGCAATCTGTCCAGGCCATGCATAATGGCACAAAACACAACATTGCGATGGAATCTATCTTTAGTTCTCATGTTTCTTCCTAAAATACATCAACTATGATCTTCTGCTATGAAATATCCGATCATTTTCTAATTACAAACACTGTTAAAAATTAATACTAAATATAAACTAATAAGAGAAACATGTTTAAATAAACTATTAAAGACGTGAACACTGACCACTGTGACCGAGTAAAGTTTTAGAGGCGTGGCATATGCTCAGCTGGAAATGGTCTATAGTAGACCCCGATAGATGTGCAGAACGAATAATTGTTCAACCAAAAGAATGAGGGTAGGTAACCAGCAGTGATCTGACATGTGGATGATCTAGTACAAGTTATATATTTTCTCTCTCCAAAGATTAAGCAGCTTTTTCATATGAATTGCATGTTATGTTGTAATATGTACAACTAGGTCACAATAGGAATATAAATAGAATCTCACCCTTGTGTGTTTTGATATACCGTAATTACTCTAATTATTCGTACGCTCTAAAATAATTAGATTTGCGGCTGTTCGAATTTTTAGAATTTAC
>JAVCKZ010073165.1:0-15760 GCA_034780755.1 Lepetodrilus elevatus
GAAGCTCTCTTAGCCGCTAAGGGACCATAGCACTCTCTTAGCAATGTATTAGCTATCGGCAAAGACAGTGCTATGGTCCCTTAGCGGCTAAGAGAGCTTCGAGAAACAATACCCTGATGAGGATAGAGCACATGCTGACAACAAGGGACATAACTCTTATAAAGCATTTCTCAAAGGGGAATAACTCTTGTTTCAGAACCAGGTGGAGTTGAAAAAGGACAACAAGTACGTGGTGTTGACGTTTATCTTGGTGGGTTCCATCGCCGGTATCCTGCTCGCAGTCATCGTCATCTACGTCATCAAACAGCACACGCGGTCGAAGAAGAAGTTGGCACAACTCTCCGACAATGTCGAGAGCAGCGAAGCTTCCAAAGACTACCAGGTAAGCCTGACCTGACTACCAGTATTGGATTAAGTACATATGTCCCAAATGTATCCGAGTTTGTGGTTATATTGGGAGATTATTCACATATATTTCAATCCCCATGTGTTACAATCTCTATATAGCAATCCATTTATTTTATCATGTACATCAGCGATAGCTAGTCCCCGGCTGTGAGAGAGGCACTTCAGAATATAGTGAACATAAAATGTTAATAAGGTGTAGTTTACAAACATAACATAATGGAGGGTAATAGTATAGATTTACAACAGGGAAATATGTTGATGCCGAGCGGTAATACATTGATTATTCACCACCATTATGAACATTCATTGGTGCCGTGATGTACATTCTCATATTTTATTATATTTAATATCAGTACAGTTTATTTATTACGAAAGCTGTGTTGGCATTTCCAGCAGGTTGTAAGGGAAGAAGGGCTGTAAGATTCCCACTCTGTCACACTGAGTACAATATGGTCAGCGTTGTTGGCCGAAGGATTGATTTATGTTTCACTTCCATGCAATAAGGAATTTGCTCCACATATTGGCTGGGAATGTGTCAGGAAGATTGGCTCGGAGAGTATAATGGAAAGAGAGAGAGAGAGAGAGAGAGAGAGAGGGGGGGGGGGCTGGGCAGCGAGATAATAGAGAGATGGGAAGAGAGAGAGAGAGAAGTGTGGGCAGAGATAATGGAGAGGGGGTAGAGAGATGGAGAGAGAGAGAGAGGTGGGGAGATAGATAAGGAAGAGGGGGTAGAGAGATGGAGAGGGAGAGAGAGAGGTGGGTAGAGAGATAAGGGAGAGATGGGAAGAGAGAGGGAGAGCGATAAGGGAGAGGGGGAGAGAGAGAGGATGGGAGAGAGATAAGGGAGAGGGAGAGAGAGAGGGGTGGGGAGAGAGATAAGGGAGAGGGAGAGAGGGGTGGGGAGAGAGATAAGGGAGAGGGAGAGAGAGAGGGGTGGGGAGAGAGATAATGGAGAGGGGGAGAGAGAGAGAGAGAGAGGGTGCGAGAAATTAGCATACGAAGGGCAGAGAGAGTATCATAATGTGAGCCAGAGAGCATCAATAGGTGAAAACAAGAAGTGTAAGTTCCAAGTCAGTTGATGTAGATAAGTCACAGAGTGTGTTTGTGTTGGTCAGGACCTGTGTCGTCAGCGCATGCAGAGCAAGTCCTCGGAGAAGCCGGAACCTCTGCATGCGGCGTCCAGGATTGGGAGCGTGTCCGAGGGACAAGTCCGGAGTCCTTCCAGTCGAAGTAGCACCTCTTCCTGGTGAGTACCACACTGCTGTGCTGACATTGTATAGGACACAGAATGTTGAAATGGTGAAATATCCATACATTAGTAAAATCAGAAATTGAAAAGCTATTAATTATTAGTAATTCACTGTATGTTAGTATTATTAACTTACAAGTGATATTTGTACGTGCATTTATGATGTTAAGAGGACCAGATTGTTCACATTACTGTTGGGCAATGTCCTATGTATGAACCAGAGCTCAGGGAGATGATGGCCAACCTATCTTTGCTGTTGGTTGCACACACACATATTGTCATTGTCACCTGAAAATGTCTCCTGACTCATGCTACCTGAAGATGTGTCCAGTATTACACCCAGGACAACAGCAGGGTTACATTCTGAAAGTAGGTGTACCTGAGAGCTTTGATACTGTCGAATAAAGTCCACTTTGGGAAGAAAATACATCAACATGCAAACCTGCTTTCCTTTGACAAGCAGGATGTTTAGCAAGTGAATTAATTGCACAGTACAGTGTTTCAATGATATCTTAATAATCTGTTTATGAGCAACAGTTTACATGCATGAACCAAGAACTGCTCACAAAAACTAAGAACTGAACACTTAAACCAAGAACTGCACACTGAAACCAAGAACTGCACACTAAAACCAAGAACTGCACACTGAAACCAAGAACTGCACACTAAAACCAAAAACCAAGAACTGCACACTAAAACCAAGAACTGCACACTAAAACCAAGAACTGCACACTAAAACCAAGAACTGCACACTAAAATATATAGAGAAATTAAGAAGACCATCATTACTGTTTAACAGATTATCAAAAATCAATCATATAATTAAAATTGTTTATGCAATTAATATAATAATTATTATAAAGTAATTTCCTATGTTCCTGTGAACAGTATATTGTTACACACTCGTATGCATATTTCATGCATTTAGGAGATTAAACACTCCCCGCTCCCTAAATGATTATGTAAATACCAAGCAGAGAAAGTAAGGATTGGGTGTAGTGGTGTCTGGGATAAAGGCTGCTTCCTGTTGCCATCTCAGTTTCAACGGAATTTATATAATGCTGTTTTAATTTCCTTATGTAGATATCTATAATTTACATTACAAACAACTGTTTCTTTCAATCCAACCTGACATATACCAACTGAACCCACTAAAAGGAATTCATTAATTATTCTGCCACATCTGTACTCAGCTATCCCTGGGTGCATTTACTCAGTACTGTATGCATTTATGCATATCATTCTCATACAATGGTTAATATTACTCTTAACTAAAACACCTAAACTAGTTTATAAAACACAATTTTGCAACCGTTAAGTAAATTATTTTCATAAGTTTTATTTCATGTTCATTAAAAATATTTATTAAAATGAGAGAAATTTATCTATTTAATAAATATTAGCTTAATAAAATGGAAAACAGTTTTCAGGTAATTTTTTGTTTCATAATTTTCTCAACTAACTGAGATACTAAAATGTCAATTGGTGTTGCATTATTTAACTTAGACAACTTGTAAATCAGCTAATATTAAAGCATTTTCTCATTTTGTTTTCTTGTAAATTTGTTCAAAATGATGTCCTTAGTAGCATAACACACACCATCATATTATTATCTTATTAAATAATACTTGTGTATCTATTCCTTAAATTAATTATTTCCATTGAAAATAAAATATGCTTTCATAGCAATGTGACTTGTTTCCATTTGGCGAATGCCTTTTGGGGGTGTTTTAGCAACATAATACAACTATAATTACAACTGGCAACCCAGAATTCATGAGTTATGCATTTGGTCCTAATGGAGATGTATGCATTATTGGGCGTGTGCCTCGTCAGGGTAGTCACGGCAACCGCCCACCTTGCCCTCAATGACACCATCACTGAATTAATCACCCACTAGCAAATGTGCTATCTTTCACGGTTATAGCACCGCCGCCAATAACTGCATATCTTATCTTTCATGGCCGTATGATTGTGGCCACTTGCATCAATTTAGTGGCGTTGCCGCATCACGGGCCGTTTCTCTCACAGCATCATATTGCCCGTGGTTATAAATGTTTAATATCATACCACTGGGATTCCAAATTCACTATTGAGCAGAACTCTACACTTTTGAATTTGACATTGTCATGACGACACATTTATGTTGGCAATAATTTATCATACACATTACCATACTCCTGGGACCTGTGCTTGATGTCTGAGCCTGTGGACACGCGCTGTAAATGTCTGTCATTGCAGAGGTGTAAGAGGAGCGTTCCAGTGGAGTGAACTCGTTGGTACTCTCCAGCACTGGGTGGCATCACTTGGGTTCACAGCCCCAGTCACAGAGTGAACTTCTGTATTGGACCCACCTGAAGAGCAGCACCAGCCTTGTTGATCTCTGTGGGGACAGCAAACTGATGTTGATATCTATCTGTACAAGGCTAGCAAACTGATGTTGATATCTGTACAAGGCTAGCAGATGACTGCAGTCAGAGTGTAATTATGCAACCTGTTGGGAGTGGGAACAGAAAGTTGGTGTCATGACATTGTTCACATTGGAAATGACGACTAGACCATCACCACCTCATAAATATAGGTCTTAAATTTACAAACAGAAATCTAAATTTTAAACACTATTTGGACAACATTCCTTATGCCAGATTAAATAATTATAAACATTCCCCCACATGTTCCACCCTGGTACAACCCCGCACATCAACCCCTACACCTCCCACACACACAATGTTCCACCCTGGTACAACCCCAACCTCCACCCTAACACACACATACAACTCTCCTTACACAATGTTTCATCCTAGTACAACACTCCCCCCACAATGTTCCACCCTAGTACAACACTCCACCACAATGTTCCACCCTGGTACAACGCTCCCCCCACCAAGGATGTGCTGTGGCTGGGTGGTGGTAACAAGATGCGACCAGCATTCCCACTTCAACATGCAGAGGTTGACAGCAAGGGAGGAGATTTAATTTGGCTGCTAATTCCTCATTGAGATGCACCAAGCTCCTCAAGGGGCCGCCGGACCCCACCAGACCCCAGTGCAGTCCCCTGTTAGCGGTGGGTGTTCCAGGCTGTCATTATCTCACAGGGACATCCTGTCAGCTTGGCCCCAGGCCCTGAACTCCTCCCTACATCTCAGCCTCAATTGCCTTCCCTCAAGGAAGTCTTCAAATCACCTCAATGGGTCTCCATTTAACAACATGCTAATGTCAGCAACATCGTAGCTTGCTCGGTAAACTCTGTGATAATATATATGTTTTAATAGAACAATATTTTAACGTACTTGAATGATTGGTTCAAATAGTTGAGATCTGTAAATATATTATTAATATATTATTAATTTGATTCACCTGATAATTTAACAATCTCAGTTAATATCAGATTTAAATGTATGTTTTCACTTTAAAATGTGAGCATAATCATATTGCCAGAATTGTAATGTTATAACACAACACTATTACAGCACACAAACATATTTGGATTCTCCCATCACACAATAGGGTGTAATGAACAGTAATGTTTCAGGGTTCCATTTGATTATTCAGTGCAACTTTCCAGTTCAAAATGCTGATGCTGGCTTCATCATTCAGAGCCAGGGTAGGGTAAATAGCTAATCTGCATCTTCTATGACAGACACCAGCAAGAGGTCCTATTTAAAGGATTGACTGTAATTTCTTTTACATTCATCAAGGTATGAAAAAAAAACATGTCGAAACTGTAATATTCAACAAATTCATTGAAATAATCACATTTAGTAAGAGAACCAAGTAAAACAGTTGATAGCTAGTCACATAATGGTGATGCTACTTTTGGTGGCACAGTGGTTTTGGTGGCACAGTGGTTAGTGGTACCTAACAGTGGTAAGTCTGAAGTAAGCTGACATTGACAAGGGTATCAGACGGTGACGTATCAGACGGTGACGTATCAGACATCCAGATAGAAAGTGGACAGAGCCATTGATTACGACGGTCGATGGTGACCACCAGACAGTATTTGTGGCTGCCAGATAAAAATATATCAGGGACAGGGAGAGAAAAAAATAGCAGGAAAAGGGCCACTCATTTAGATAGGAAGAGTGAATATGTTTGTTGATTCAGTTACGTTTGTGGCTTTCAATTTTACCCATGGATTGGATTATTGTTGGAATACTATGTCTGACAGTACCCAGGTGTAACAGTATAGTTGGAATCAAAGGCTCTAAGTGTTTCTCAGGTTACTGTAAATCCTGAAATTAATATGTCTCAAATATTTTATATTGATATAAAATTCAATCTAAAAAAAATAAAAATAAAAAACTCGGATTACAAGATGGTCTTCTTAAAGGTTTTCACTAAATATCTTGAGGATGACAATATTCAGATAC
The DNA here is from genome assembly GCA_034780755.1 of Lepetodrilus elevatus. Taxonomy (NCBI): domain Eukaryota; kingdom Metazoa; phylum Mollusca; class Gastropoda; order Lepetellida; family Lepetodrilidae; genus Lepetodrilus; species Lepetodrilus elevatus. The sequence goes on from JAVCKZ010073165.1 coordinate 6,028, forward strand.
AAAAGATAATAAAACAAATCTATTTCTTACAGTAATTTCATGCTCTACATATCATATCCTAGTCAGGAGACATGAACATATTAGGACCTACATGCATGTCCTAGAGAGCCTTGTACAAGTTACATACTCTAGATAGTGGGGCGGTCTGGAAGTACTAGGACCTGGCCTCACGGTCCTAGAGAGCTTCCTGCAGGTCATGTTCTAGTCAGGAGACCTGGCCTCACGGTCCTAGAGAGATTCCTGCAGGTCACGTTCCAGTCAGGAGACCTGTCCGACTGTGAGCGAGACTCATTAAACATCCCCCCATCCTAATAGTAGCTTGTCAGAACCCTTTCAGCGTCCTCACTATGAAAATGGTGGACGAATTATGACCAGGTTGGACTGATTGTTATAAAATTCATTCTCTTAAACATGGTAACAGGACCAAATTACATTCCTGCTGAGTCTTATGAATCGCTGTCCGTGTTCCCTCCTCGCATCAATTTGCCACCCAAATTGAAAACTCTACATGGTATTGGCCGTGTCCAGGTTTTGACAGGCTAAGTCTTTGATGGCAATGGACTGCGCGTCTTGATCAGCAGGTTATGAACAGATTAGAGGCAGGAAGAGAAAAAAGCTTTTATCTCTGGTGAACATGAAAGATGGAGAAGGAGCGATGATGGCTTGTCTATAGGGAACAGCTTGGAATCAATGAAGGGCTGGCCAGCAGGCCTGGATAAAGGGGAAAATGTGGGCAATTTAGACTTCCTTTTGACAACCTTCTGTCATTGATCCACATTCATCTCGCTGCTTTCCTCGTGAAACTTCATCTTTATTGACGGTTATCGAGAATCTCACTAAAATAAAAAATAAAAAATGTGTTTCTTGGAAATCCCTTTAGTTTTAAATATATATCATGTTCAAAGTTCAAAGATTTTCAGTGAGTGCTATGGTTTTAAATCTTACTTTAAACTTAAATCAAAAGTGTGTTCCATCTTACAAGGCTGCTATCTTTATATCGATATAAGGCAAAAATGTGTTTGAATTGATCAAGCAAAGTAACCCCGATAATTTACTAACATTATGGAAAAGTAAAACATCAATGCATGTGTCCATATGAATGTTAAGGGGTTACTGTTTGCAGCCTGCACCATATGAACACTTAAAGAGTTAAGCAGAATAGAATGATGATGGTGATGACAGTGATAACCTCGGCCATCCACTACCACAATCGGTCATCCATGACGCGGTCTATAAAAGCGTTTAGTATTTCACCACCAGCCACTGTCAGTGGACGTAATGAAATATTGAATTCTTCCCTGAATGCCTGGAGAGGACATTGAGTTGTGATTTGAATTCCCTGGGCCATGTAAAAGTGTTTGAGAGCCAATAATTGACAGATATGTTATAAGGGTTGTGCGTGAATTGCCGCTCTCTTGAGTCCAGGTATAATGTCACATGCCTGGTAAGAAAACGGGGACAAAAATACATACATAGAATACTGCAGTACTGCATATGGATTTGTTAATAACTTATTATAAAATATATTATCAGTTAATATATTCTAATGTAATGTTCTTAAGTAATTTTATCATTATTTCTGCGTGAAAAGGATGTAAGGACGTTAATAACATTGTTCCATATATTGGATTGTCTGCTTCAAAGAGTGACAGCGCGCTAGCAACACATCAACACAATGGCAACACAACACTACTTAAAACATACTTGCTCTGCCCAGCCATGTGTATGTATGAATAGAATCAGTGACCTCTGACCTGGAACCAATGACCTTTCCACGGTAGAATTGTCCCGAGAGATCGCAATGTAGAAGTGGTTGTAAATGGAACGGAGGAACACTCAGACGTTATGGCATGTTGTGGGCTAAATAACTAGCTATTTATAGATTGTTCACTGCTTTTAATGTGCTTTCTATTGGGTGGAAGTATTGCCGACAGTGCCGCATCTGTGTAGTTCACTGTGGTTGAAGGTGAAGACCCTGTGATGAGGCCATATCGATGAAGCAGTCATGCGCGGCATTTTCATGTGAATAGGTCACAAGCAGTGTCGCTTTAATGACTGAAAAAACATTGCTGTGAAACCCTGCGTTTTTATTTTTCGATTTTTGTGTGATCCAAGGATTTCCAGATGGATATTTTCCATCGACAGTTGTGGCACATGGATAACAATATTTGTGAAATTGATTGTTCTTTCTATCAATGAGAACCGGGTTGTCTCCGACTAACTGAATAATGTTGTCTCTGCAGATGCTCAGTTGTAAGATATATTATTTATTGCTACATTGGAATGCCTTTCAGAATATTCAGTAACCAGCAGCTAGAACTTGAGTTGAATAGTCTGGTATCGATATCTTCTCTCTGTGTTTGTACAAAACACAGCAGGATAGAAATAACGTTTTTAATCCACGATTCTTACACGTATTGTTAGGAAGACCTAGTAGTCAGATTAATTTAGCCGGATTCAGCTGGTGACATATGGTGAAGATATTCAGGCGTTCATCAACACCAGAGTAAATCAATGTCTCTGTCACATGTAGGAATAATTACAGATGTCGTCTCCCTGATACCCTGTGACCTTCGCCTTTTGTAACATCGGTTACATCAGTTACATTAGACTGCTTCAGTGACAATTTTGAGAGGAGAAAAATGCGTCGGTACACGGGAGTTATTTCTAGCGCTTGTTAGCCGTACGTGGAGGGGAGTGATCGCCCACATCCTCCCTCTGCAGATAGCTGCAGTCATGCTCGATGAATGGTTCTCGGCTCACAGATTGGAACACAGATTTTCAAGATGACATATGTGTGTGTGTCTGGCCACTGCTGTCTCCACTCTATGCAATGTACTGTTTCAATAACAGTTGTACAGACTTCACTGGAACTCGGAAATAGATAGCCATGGAACTCACATAGGACTTACCAGCACATATTTTTAATACAATCCCCCCCTTCCGTTGATGATGTCGGAATCTAAGAATGAAGGTTTCGTCCACGTCAAAGACTGGTGTTGTGTGTACGATGTTTCTCCATGTTGCCGGACTGAGACAATTTATTTACCATATTTCAGGAGTGAGGAGCCAGCCGCATCCAACATGGACATTTCCACGGGGCACATTGTTCTGGTGAGTACATCTGCAGCAGTGTTCACGATCAATAGGCTGACTAGCGACGGCGTCCACGGCCACGGAGAACAGTGAGGCTGCTTGTAGCTGCTTCACAGCCTCGTCGCCGCTTGGTTCCGCCACCCAGGCCTAGTCACAGACAATGGCGGGAACCGTCGCACAGATGGTGCCTGTTTCCCCGTGTTGTACTCGCTGTAATGGAATGAGATTTTATGTATGGGCAGGTGCCGTAGAAACGTAGACATTCTAAAACTTTCGTGATAAATGGATGATAATTATAAGTAGAGTTAGAGAAAAATGTGTTAGCTTAGTCATGGGAATCTATAATTAGAAATGGGTATTCCTTGTTCTTATTTGCCATTGTGTATGTCATCAAAGAGTAGACATGGTGCTTTTTGTTATCATAATTTCATAAATTATGGAAAGTTAACTGAAAATTGATTCAATTCTGTATACACCCTGTTTCCATGGGAACAAATTGATTTCTTATAATATTCAGCAGTAATGAACTAAATTATTGTGCTGAAGAAGTCATGCATATTGTGAATCATCTGAACCCCATCATAAAGGGTGTCATTTGCAGTTATTACCATGACAGTAATTTGAAAGTAATTATTATACTGTGTTAGGGCCACTATTATAACTGTATTAAGCCAGAACTAGTGTTTGTACTGTCGGAAGTCGAGGAAGTCTTTTGTCAAAAATGAATACGGGTTGTTGGATGAAATGAAATCCATTTTTATACAATTATATCTATTTGATGAGTAAAATGAATCGATTCAGTACTGAAGACAGATTACCATAGAACTAGTAGGATGAATAAAGAATGCAATATTTATTAAGAATCCCTATAGCTCAATATATACTCTAGCAATGCCCATTAAAATTTCATTCCAAATTAGATATATTGGTATTGGGTATGTGTAATAAGGACTGTATTCAGGTAATGGTTCTCTTCTGTATGTAGCCATGGGAAATTAATTGCACATTCTCAGACATTAATTGCACATTCTCAGACATTATGAATTCTGTTTATATCCGCATATATGTATATATCGATCGGTGAAGGAATTCCCCTAAGTTTAATTTAGTGGTCAAGTCACATAAGAGTAACACTCATTCCGCCTAACAGCACCATGAGGAAAGATGCCTAGGGAACAAATCTCCAAACATAGACGGTTTTCGGATACCGACATTCTGCAGATGTCAAATTATTCCAGTCGCACATTTTATAATCATCATTGATTGACCCACAGACTTACAACATTAAGCTGCGACCGATTCTGCAGTAGCCTGAGTAACTTGGCTCAGTCAAGCCATATCACATTTTGTAGCTCTATCTCCCTCGGGCTAAATCCAGTATTTTGTGATTGGAAGCATGTGATTAACCATGTAATACTTATTGATTTTAATGCTGTACTTCTGCGAGGAATCAATGTGGTGGTCACATGACACATGGCATCGACAGTAACTCTTCAGTGTAAAAGAACAAGAATGTGCATTGAACTGCAGACGAAGAACCTAGTGCATGTTCAAATCAATTTAACGCATACCTTGCTGTTAAAACTGGCTTCTCAGCAACTTAATTCAACCATTATTTGGAAGTTAATTTTAGACTACTTTTGCATTTCTGACTGAAGAATAATTCTTGAAGAGAAATAAATGAAAATATTTTTTCAAACATTTATCGATGACCGGTCAAATGTGGATACTGCATTCCTCATGACTTGTTCAGCAATGTAACCAGCAGTCTGATGTTAGATTAAGTCAGTCGTGTCTCGTACGTTCTCAGCCCTTCACTGAAACTCTTATTCAAATACTTGGTAATTTGCATGCTGAAAGGATTTTAGTTGTGGAGTTAGCTCCACCCTAACATTTTGACATGTTAGTATTGATTAGCTGGTTAGCTTGCTACTTCCAATTTTCCCAACCAGCTGTTGATTTCCGTAATCCTTTTAAGTCGACGCTTCATGATGACAAGCAGGAAGGGAATATTTTTATTGGAAATTCCAAATTTGTAGTGTTGAATGGTCGACTGTTGGAAACATGCACCGTTTTTGTTTAGCACTACCACTGACGGCGTGTTGCTTTTTCCTGACTCAAATTCCTAAACTGATTTCAATCTGTTCCATGAGGCAGCGGAAAATTGTAAATTGAATTTCTATTTAGAATAATAATATCAAGATCGATACATATTGGTATAGAAAATACTGAACTCTATGTCGCCACGGAAATCTGAGTAAAAAATGACAACTAAAATGAAAATGTTTTAAGGAACAATCTTTACATGCTTGATTATTAGAGTGCCAGATAGAATTATAGATTTTCCTTGAGCTCTGATAAGAAATAATACAGTTAAATACAACTGCATAAGGAATTACCGGGACGTGACAGTCTGGTGGCAATCTGGTGGCAAGCCACACAGGGCAGGCCCTGGAACAATGGCAATTTGGGATAATTAAGACAATTACTGGTATTTTCTACGTGTATCTGTCAAACCACCTCTGACATAACCCGAGCGCAGCTGTGGCTCCATTGCACAGGTAACTAGTGGATAACGAGAAATGGGAAGATGAAAGGAGACAGGTGTAAATTGCTTGCCTAGCACGCTACATCCTGTCAAACAATTGCTAATGGGAGTTTATTGATTGATGCCGATATAAATATCTATAAAACTAGCAGTGTGTCAGGATAATCTACAATCATGTCCACGCTTCTATTTCTATATATTGCTTTCTTGTCAGGAAACATTTACCAATAGTCATCCCATAAACTATCCAGTTTCACTTTTTATCAAGTAATGTTATCTTTTAAAGAATCTGATATGAACCATTTGTACTAATGTTGATTATTTATGTAGAAATACGGTAGATGATGAGATTTCAAATAATGCTCAGTACAGTGATAAAGAAATTAAAATAAATGACAAGAATGTTCCGGGTTATATCTAAACATCAATTATTCTAACCTTTCTATCTGACCTTTACCATGACCTTAGAATTTAGAGATTAAATTGGCTAAATTTCTTTTTGTCTTGTTTTGGATGCCTCAATTTCATCCCAATAGAAAAGTAGTTTTGGTTGTGCTATAGTGTTTCAGTCCTGCTGTTGTGGTGTTTGAGCATGATGTTTCAGTCCTGCTGTTGTGGTGTTTGAGCATGATGTTTCAGTCCTGCTGTTGTGGTGTTTGAGCGTGATGTTTCAGTCCTGCTGTTGTGTTTCAGTCGTACATGGAGGATCACCTGAAGAATCAGGGCAGACTTGACCAGGAATGGGAGGCGTTGTGCGCGTACGAAGCCGACCCCTGCGCCACTCTGGTGGCCTCCGACCCCTCCAACACTCGCAAAAACAGATACGGGGACATCCTGCCATGTACGTACCCATATTCTGTACTCTTACTGAAGTCCTGCACTCTTACACATGTCCTACATTCTTACACACATCCTGAACTCTTATACATGTCCTGAACTGTATGTCCTGAACTCTTATACATGTCCTCAACACTTCCACATATCCCGAACACTTACACATATTCTGAACTCTTATACATGTCCTGAACTGTATGTCTTGAACTCTTATACATGTCCTCAACACTTACACACATCCTGCACTTTTACACATGTCCTGAACTCTTCTACTTGTCTTGAACTCTTACACATACATCCTGAATTCTTGCATGCATCCTGCTCTCTTACACATGTCCTAAACTCATGCACATGTCCTGCACTCTTGCACATGTCCTAAACTCATACACATGTCCTGTGTTCTTACACATGTCCTAAACTCATACACATGTCCTGCGTTCTTACACATGTCCTAAACTCATGCACATGTCCTGCGTTCTTGCACATGTCCTAAACTCTTAAGCACATCATGTACTCTTCACATTCATCGTGAATTCTCACACACATCCTCCACTGCTGCACCCAACCTGAACAGTTACACATGTCCTGCACAATTAGCAGTATAATGTGGGTGTTCTCAGGAAGGATTATACAGTATCAGGCCTCAATATCGGTTTTACATGGGAACGATTTTCATTACAACGCCCATGAAAGCATGTAATAGGAAAGAAAGCTCTACAATCAAATAAATGTGAAACATTTTACCAGGTATTGATAAGGACATACAATATCCCAACGTCCTATTGTAGAGAGTCAGTTTATCACACGGCTGGAGAAGAAAAGCGAACAATTATTTTTCCATATTGGACTTAGTGGAGATCCCTGGATGTTAGGACTGAATCACATTACTCATTGATCTTCTCTCGCTGACTTCCTGCTAGGTGAACGTGTGAGCATCACAGACTGGGTCTGATTATCGGTATACTACAAGATCAACAGTATGCATTATGCATTACCACACACCGCTCAAAAAGTCTATAAATCAAACGATTTGCAACTAGGAAAGAAGGGTCGATTTGACTTGGCCTCTCCGCCCAGCGTCGATTATTCATAGATGAAACTAAAAACTAATCGGCAGTCGGCAGTGTGTGCAATTACTGTGTTTGTGTCACATGTCTGGTTGGCATAACAACAGGGATCGGAGGTCATTCATCACTTTGGTCAAAACACCAGTTTGTCATAAACTTGTGTTTATCCCTAATGAAACCAATTGATTAAAATATCGTTATTGGTGATTGAGTATTTATAGGCAGGTGCACAAGACAGGATGTAATTTAGATTAGTTTCCACCTTGCTGGCTAATATCAGGAACACAAACTTGCCATCTGAGCTCAGGAACACAAGCTTGCCATCTGAGCTCAGGAACACAATCTTGCCATCTGATTTCATGAACACAGGAACAGCACATTCCTATCTGATCTCGGGAACAATAGCCACCTTGTTATATCTCAGGAACACAGGAACTGGATGTCTGTCCATGCTTCCGTCCATCTGTCAAGACACTTTGGCTGGCAAAGATTTGTAATTTATTTCTTGATCTTGTCATTGGCAACTTGTCAATACCAGAGGTTTCCTCACTGGTTGTCATGTACAATATTGATTTGAGTTCAGGCTAGAAGTCAGGTATATTTACCTAGTCATTATTAAATGACAAGGCAGTCATTCAAGACATATTTGCTTATAATTATTTTCATAAAAGAAAATGACATTTATCTCATTATAACATGTCTATGATGAAAATTTCTCCATGGAAACAAATACTTGTGTGGGTAATGTTCGATATATGGTATGGTTCAACTAGGTGTTTTGATGTATTCCCAATTTGTATTTCACAATTACCTCATCGTATATCTGATGGTGAACCCGTCACCTGCCAGTTAGGACATTATAATTGGAATTAGGATGTGGGGATATTGCCATCTGTACTAATATAGTCAGTGGTGACGCTAGATTGATACAATAATTGTTATTTAGTCAAATGTAGGTTTCTTATAGCATTTCACAAACACTAAATATATTTTGTATAACATTGGTGAAGGATGGTTGCTAAATGTAGCTTAATCTTCAGACAGTAGTCTTCAGTGAGAAGTCTTCATGCTCGTGTTGTCAGGAGTTTCACATAGGCATCAGTATTCTAGAGCAGCATCTCGCTCCAGGCTACATGACAGAAGAGTATATACAAAGGGAGGCTACTGCTACTGCCAGGAATGTAATGATAGGGTCAATGTAAGGAGAAGGGCAGAGACAGGGGAATGGAAACAGTTGAACCCTTTCTTTCCTCATTCTCCGCCAAAATAGGAATGATGACTCGCACTGGAACCCTGTGGTTGCTTCGTAAATATTTATGACATTATTTACAGAGCTCATTTCTTGCAGTTTAGACTTGCTATTCTCGTACATATACTGTTGTCTGGAAGTCAATACATGTCATATACACTGATGAACTGAGTACAGATGTGTTCTGTGAGTGACCGGTAACAGTGACTAGCTGAGTACAGGTGTCCTGTCACTGTATGACTAGCTGAGTACAGGTGTCCTGTCACTTTATGAATAGCTGAGTACAGATGTGTTCTGTGAGTGACCAGTAACAGTGACTAGCTGAGTACAGGTGTCCTGCCACTGTATGACTAGCTGAGTACAGGTGTCCTGTCACTGTATGACTAGCTGAGTACATTATGAAAAGATGTGTGTAGGACACCTCCTATGATGAATTCTATCAAACAGGTCAATCTTCTAAATATGGGATATTTTATGTTCTGATGGAATGTGATTCCAACCAAAGTAATACTGGTAGAATGTTTCACTTTAAAAACTACTTCCATTGAAAGAGGTAAAATGTATTATTTTATTTTTAAAAGTATATTCATGTTTTTCTCCATAACAGTGATCAGTATTATAATGTGTGTTGGTTTGTTCTGTTGACAGATGACCATTCACGGGTTGTTGTTTCCAACGCCGCCAATGTCTCTGGATCCGACTACATCAATGCAAGTTTCATCGTAAGTATTAGTGCTAGTAATGCTAGTTCAGAGGCCTGTTCAGGAGGGTGCGAACCCGCGAGTACACGCGTGAAATCGACTTGGAAACCTTCATCCTTCACGCGTAAACTCGCCCTTATGAACAGGCCTCTGATATCATGGGAAGTATTGATGCAAGTTCCAATATCAACGTAAGTATTAGTGCTAGTGATGATAGTTCAGAAAATGACCTCACTGT
>JAVCKZ010073165.1:15860-27229 GCA_034780755.1 Lepetodrilus elevatus
CTGCTGAACTATGCTAAACAACACATTCAGTTCACTGTCTGCTGAACTATGCTAAACAACACATTCAGTTCACTGTCTGCTGAACTATGCTAAACAACACATTCAGTTCACTGTCCGCTGAACTGTGCTAAACAACACATTCAGTTCATCAGGGAGAACCTTACACAATTATAAAAATAAAATAATTCAGAAAATATTTCAAAATTACAATTACTGCAGAAATACTGCAAATTTATCAAAGCTTCCTGATTGAAATACAAACATAATTCGTTCACATTACCACCTTGGTTGTCTCAAACTGACATGAATTTAGAATTGAATAAACGATAATTTAACTTTGACTGATGCTTTCTTGGAGAAGTGTTCTTTCAGTTTGATGTTTTTGTTGTCTTTGGTCTATTAACATTGGTAAAAGCTGTGGTATTATTCAATAGATAGCAGCCAGTTCAATCAGCCAGGCAGCCACTCGTATTTGGCTGTGAATTGTTTTCTCATCAAGCATAGGCCGTTGACACACACAAATAAAAAAAAGGAATTAAAAAATAAGATCAATAATTTTAGCAGAACTCTCCCTAGTGTCCGACAGTGCTTGAATTTCTCAGCATTTCTCAGTATTCAGCCAGTGCAACTGCACCGCAATAAATAAATGATTTTGTTTTCTGCTGTCAAGACAATTTAACGGCATAATGTCTTTGATAATTACAGTATTGCAGCCACGATTATATTTACGAGTTTTATCTTCGAGTGATGGCATCTTTTAATTTTGCAGTCTCCTTTAGATTCCAGATAGAATTATGCCCCCATAAGCAGGCAATGGAGTGTGTGATTGCACCGAGAGAGTTTCAGACCCGGGCTCCCAGGGCAGAGATTCCACACTAAATTATCACTGGCTGCTTTGTCTCCAAATGAGATTTAGTCGAAGGTCGAGCCGAGTTTAAATTGTTTCCATATAAAACATAATATTATCCTTCTGGGTTTGGTTCAGGGGGAATAATTCAATAATATCTAGAATTATGAAATTGGTTTAAATTCTCTGGAAATTCTATTTCTCCCTAGTGGGTGTTCATGGAGATTTGCATGAATTTAGGAAATTGCTGTTTCAGCTTTATTTGTGAGGTGTTTAGTCTGTTAGTCAATGACTTGGTAAATATTTGTCTACATAATTTTTAAAGATATACTCGATACTTGTAGTTGATTGGATAAGTATAGGCCACTGGTATATGTTACTGTCATTGACAAGCTAGACATTTAATGTGTGTGTTATATTACAATAATGATAGGAATAACTCAAATTATTGCAAAAGATACTGCATTTAGAATTAATTCAATGTATTACACGATACAACATTAAACCAGTAGATCTCCGTATAATATTTTATACATCAAGCTAAACTAGCAGATTAATACAATATTAAAGAATATATAATCGGATTCCTCAATCAGAAAAACAAGAATAGAAACTGTCTCGGCTGTAATGGCCTTCATGATAACTGCCATTCGATCATTAACATCGCATTCTCATCCAAAAAACAGTCAATTTTCAATCATTCCTAAACATTGGGTTTCTCTGTGACTAATATTGTGACATTTCCATCAGCCAAAAATAATTTCTGTGGAAGTAATGTCTTCATGCCAGTCGTTGAGCTGTGGGCTTGTTGCACAATAGTATCGTGTCATCTGAAGCGATATTTAAGTGGATCTGGCTAACACTGTCTGTGACACTGCAGTCAGGATTCCGCTGCTTCGCGATTCACGGCCTCGTACGTTCCCGTCTCCGGGGAGAGATTTATTTCCGGCTTTATCCGAGATTTTTCTCCCAGGAGTGCGGTATTTCGACGGGAGTGCCGTATTGCGCCATGGGAATACGGCTGGAGATCAGTCAGTGAGCTGTCTGATGCCGGCGTGTCATAAAACAGAAGATGGATTGACGGAGAGTAATGCAAATGGCCGCCGCGGTGCAGCTATAACGTTGAGAGTGCGACATGGGGAAACTGCCGCAGTGTACGGAGCAACATGAATATGTTAGGTGATAATGGCCACACATTTCCACTGAGAGTGCTAGTTAACATAAACCTGATCACGCATATGCTTACTTTATCAATGGCTTACATTTATTGGATATACAGTAATTGTAGGAAACCAGAACAGGTTAGGATCTGTCTACCATCAGGCTGTTGTTTAATAAACCTTGCATGTATGATAGCGATTAATTCAATAAATAAGAGGACTTTCTATTCTAGGGTTATTTAAAAGAGAATAAGTTAGTATTTGTCTCAAACTATAAATATTATTTCTATACCTTTCACACTTTGAAACTATTCTACAATGAATTTTATTTTTTGTTAGTATAATTCCAGCTGTAATATTCCATAAATACGGTAATTGAAGAACAACATACATGATTAAATATTTATCTGTGTGTTTAGTTTATGGATTGCCTTATAGTCAAACAAAGTAAAAAATGTCATCATAAAATAATTAAATAATAAATCTGTATCAGATGAAAGCCGTACTTTAAAAATTCCAATGAATATTGAAATGAGATGCTACGTGTCGGCTCGAATGAAACAGTTAGTTTTCTGTGGAAGTCAAAACAGAAGAGGAATGAAAAAACGTTGATTTCTCGTTTATATTAGCCACGGATGTCGAGCCTTAAGGCAGAGTTGTGGGGCATAGAAATGTTCTTTGAAAAACTTGTGTGATTGATTATTGGGCAGTGGCCGTTGTTTGTACTAGTTGTACGAGGCCACCACGTTGGGATTCATCTCTGGTAACGCAAATAATTAATACTCACTCTCAGCTGTTTGTAAATGTGCCCCACTAGACCCGTGGAAAAAAATGTAATGCAGATTTAAGGATTTCATTTTGGAGACGAGAATATGGTTATATGGAGTAATTGGTAAATGACGGCAGATGCTGATGGTTGTCAGAGATGGATTCGAGAATAAAATGACAGAGATTGAACATTACTGCTATTGGATCGGGATGAAAAGTCTGTGATTTTGTAATTTAATTCAATTTTAGTGTCATTGTCAATTTTATTATCAGAAGTTTTATATTCCGTATAATGGTTAAAATTTAGAATTGTACAATTAAACTCAGTGATTAACTAAATGATTATATATACCGTGACATTACTATTTAAGTAAGGCCTGATCGTAAGTGAGTAAACAATATTTAACTAAATATGTAATGACAAGATAAGAATGGCTTCCTAATTAGTGAGCAATGTGATTTGACTGAACTATATGAAATTCTGTGGATGACTGCATAATACACAATTACATTTTATGCACCATATTGAGAATTGTGGTGATATTCTTTTAGAGAATTCTCACTGCTGCCATACATTGTATTATCTTCCATACTCTGTTCTCATGCTGTGTTCTAAGCCTATTATGTTCTCATGCTGTGTTCTCATGCTATGTTCTAAGCCTATTATGTTCTCATGCTGTGTTCTCATGCTATGTTCTCATGCTATGTTCTCATGCTGTGTTCTCATGCTATGTTCTAATGCTATTATGTTATCATGCTGTGTTCTCACTACATGTTCCCTCCCCCCACAGACGGACCACGACCCCAGGAACCCCGCGTTCATCACCACCCAGGGGGCGCTACCACACACGGTGGCAGACTTCTGGCAGGTAATATACATCACTTCACTTCGCAGACATTTTATGGCTGTTTCATTAACTAACTGCAGTGTAGACCCTGCAGAGTATCTCTGTATTTCATCATGCAGTGTGTGTTGTCTAGGGGCTGCTCCTTTCTAGCCGTTCTGTCTGTACTTTCTGTCTGACGCATGCGCAGTTACACTGTGCAGTGTTGATCCTTGGAAACTGCGCATGTGTCGGGAAGAAAGTACAGATAGAACAGCTAGAAAGGAGCAGCCCCCTGGATTCCATGTAGCTAATATTATTTTCTGAATATTTTATTTTGTTCATATTTATATTGCAAGTACATACATCTTTATAACAATAGCTGTTCAATGCATTGAAGTTTTACTTATGTGGATTTACATTTTTAAAAAAAGGTTAATCTGGTTTGTAGATGCTTATTACCACTATACTTACACAAAAGTGTAATTACCATCAGTGTGTCAGTATGTATGTCTATCCAGGGGTATGCTTCTTTCTAACTGTTCTGTCTGTACTTTCTGTCCGACACATGCGTAGTTACACTGAGCGGTGTTGATACTTGGTAACTGTTCATGCATCGGACATAAAGTACAGACAGAACACCTAGAAAGGAGCAGCCCCCTACGTCCAAGACTGTCAATGGAACACCACCTATGTGTTCTATCTGCACTGTGTGTCAATGTGTTAGTGTCACACAGTGTGTCAGAGTGTCGGTCCACGTGTCCACAGATGGTGTGGGAGCAGGGAAGCGTGGTCATCGTGATGCTGACCAAGTTGACGGAGAACGGCACGGCCATGTGTCACCGCTACTGGCCGGAGGAGGGCAGTGACCTGTACCACATCTATGAGGTGAGCGCTGAGACCCTGCAACCCTGGGACACTGCAACCCTGGGAGGGCAACTACTGTATTCGACGTATTAAACACCCAGGGCGTTAAGAAAATTGACTTGGGGGGCGTTTATTAAAGTATGAAAAAAATATGAACATTTTATAAATAAATATATATATATTTTTAAACATTATTTATATCAGAAAGTTTTTCTAGATCACAAACAGTAGTCTTTAGAAAGAATTTCCCAAATCCCAGCATTAAATTCTTTGGAGAAAAAAAAAATTTATAAAAATAAATTGGAGAACATTATTTTTTTAAATGGATTTTTAACATTTATTTATTTTCTTAAAATAGTTAAAGAGGGGGGGGGCGTTTATTGGAGCAGGGCATTTAATATGTCGAATACGGCATGTCCATCACAGAGGGCAATATATGTCCCATCTTGGGAGGGCAACATTTGTAACATCATAACATGTGCATCTATGATCTTTGTCTCTGAATACAGAATTACTTCCTTGGTTGAATGCACCTAATCAGCAGATGACATGTAAATCTACACTACGACATGTACAATATATTATTGGAAACCTTACACTATCAAATGAACTGCTACATGAGATAGATGCCCAGTAAATGAACTGCTATATGAGATAGATGCCCAGTAAGACACTGCAATGATGGCTACTCTGTGTTCAGGTCCACCTCGTCTCGGAGCACATCTGGTGTGACGACTACCTGGTCAGGAGTTTGTATCTGAAGAACCTGCAGACGAACGAGACCCGGACTGTCACGCAGTTCCACTTCCTGACCTGGCCCAACCTGGGCGTCCCTGGATCCATCAAGGCACTCCTAGATTTCCGCAGGTAATGTAGTCTGTACTCCAGTGTCCTTCTATCTTGTAGTCTGTGAAGTCTGTACTCCAGTGTCCTTCTATTGTGTAGAGGCCTAGCATACATCTGCTTTCATGGGTTTACTTCTGCTGTGCTTGAATCCATAACTCCACAGTATCTAGCATCCTGCACGGAATGTAAACACTACTGTAACTGGAGACTGCCTGATGTCAACCAACATCAAATTTAATGAGAACATTGATGAATTTCACTGTCACAGATGTAATACAGGACAGAAAATCAATACCAGTGTTATCCAGATCTAGGTATTAAAGGAATTAACTTGACTAATGATCTGTAATTCAACTAATGAGAAGTCTGTTTCCTTGTAATGATAAATTACACATTTTACATAATTAGTATCAAACATAATGGTATAGATCTATGTTTTTGTGGGATAAAAAGATGTATCATGTAATTTGATGTTCTTTTAGTTTGATATTGAATATTTCTCTCACTCCCCAGTAAGGAAGACTTATTATGTGCTTCCAGGCTAAAAAGAAAGCCCACAAAATATTTCAGTCAGAACCCTTTTTTCGTGAATCCTTACTGCATTTCTTTTTATTTAGACCGAATTAGCAAATAATACTTTAGGCAAGACTATGTGAATCCTCTCAAACAGCAAGAGTATGATTCTTAATATACAACCTGATAGATGATGCATTATGGATCGTCATACTGACAGACAAAACATATTGAACGTCTTCTTTAGCAAGTCACTTGTAAGACTGCTGCTCTGTATAGCATGATCCAGGATCTGTGGTCTGTGGTCTGTGGTCTACTAAGGAGGTTCAGTTGAAAGGATGGACACTGGACCCGTGTCTGGAGTATAGTTCTGTTTGACAGCTGCATCATTGAGGGGTCAGCTGCATCATCAGGGGTCAACTGTACTTCTTTTGATCACGGAACAAAGCTGGACTTTCATCCAGGAACTAGGAAGATCATGGCGATATTTTCTATCAAATACGGGTCATCAATGAACTGGTTGAAAATCGTAAAATTGAGAAATTATTTTATTTTCATGTTCTAAACTTTGACATTGGACATTGTACTGTGAGTATCAACTATGACTCGTGAAACACAACACAGATATCACAAACATATGGAGGTTGATCAATGCTAACCATTTGTGCCAGATTTAACGTCTTCTGTTTCTATTATCAGTGCAGTCAGCAATGACATCAAGATAGGTACAAGATTACCAACCCAGATTGCTTTTGACATTGGCTGTTGACCCAGACATTTTACTTTAACTTAAGACATTGTTTTCCATTTTCATTGTCTGTAAGGAATGTCACAATTCATTATAGCCAATAGCAGGTGGTTGTAGCTTTTCAATATTGTAGTCATTCTACTTTTCAATTGCATGCTGCTCAAGATTGTGCTTGAATACCACAAGCATCAGTGTTGGATCTGATTATCATTAGCTTGCTAGCTGGTTGTCCATGATACAGTGTATAGACTGTGATACAATTCTGTATTTGTGTTGGACATGAATGCTGCGGACCCTGCCAACTACTTACAGTATGCTCCATGTATGCGGACCCTGCCATCACTCAACTACTTAATTTATGCTCCAAGTATGCTGCCACTGTCAGCTTGTCTCTGGGGATTGAAATATTCTGATTTTATATATTCTTAGACCATTTGGCATATTGTTATTCAAATAGTTTAGCTTCAAATAACAGTACTTAGCTTCAAATAACAGTATTTAGCTTCAGATAACAGTGGTCTCAGTTTCTTAATGGTGCTATGTAGCGCTTTCTGTCCATGATGTCTAAGGTTCTTACAACCTCCATCTAAGATGCAGACATTTAACTGGTAATCATGCTACAATTTAACGTTCTAATTGGATCCTATTGAATGTTCTAGAAGTTTAAATAAGCTTCCCATCGCTAATTGAATTGCATGATTGCTGCTGCTATGGGAGTTCTTTTACTTGAACAGTTTCCATATATCTAAGCCAATGATGCTAATAGTTCCTAGCATATTAATCAACTTGAGGAATTCCTGTCTAACTGCTGGTTGCTGCTTCTCTAACATTAACCCTCCTAATCCTGACTTGCTACTCTGTGCTAATTTCCCAGGCAGCTTTTGTGATTTAGCAATTGTACTTTAAACAAATTGCATAGTCACAAAAGTGATCGGGGAGTTGGTCCTGCTACTAACAACAGCCTGGTGATTGGGGAAATATTCCTGCTTCTAACAACGGCCTGGTGATTGGGAAATATTCCTGCTTCTAACAACAGCCTGGTGATTTGGGAAATATTCCTGCTTCTAACAACATCCTGGTGATTGGGAAATATTCCTGCTTCTAACAACAGCCTGGCGATTTGGGAAATAGTCCTGCTTCTAACAACAGCCTGGTGATTGGGGAAATATTCCTGCTTCTAACAACATCCTGGTGATTGGGAAATATTCCTGCTTCTAACAACAGTCTGGTGATTTGGGAAATAGTCCTGCTTCTAACAACAGCCTGGTGATTGGAGAAATATTCCTGCTTCTAACAACAGCCTGGTGATTGGAGAAATATTCCTGCTTCTAACAACAGCCTGGTGATTTGGAGAATTGGTTCTGCTACTAGAAACAGGCTGGTGATTGGGGAACTGTTTGTGCTTCTAACAACAGCCTGGTGGTTTGCAAGTTGGTTCTGCTACTAACCATATCCTGGTGATTGGGGAAATATTCTTGCTGCTAAAAACGGCCTGGTGATTTGGAGAATTGGTCCTGCTACAAAAACAACAACCAGGTGATTGAAGAGCTGGTTCTAACACTACTTACAGAATCTTTACTATGTAGGAGGTGATCCAGCAACAGTAACTGCCATAGTCTTAGAGATTGTCCTGCTACTGTTGGAACTGAAATGGCAACTTTTTATCAAGCAAGTCAAAAATGTTGTTGGAGACAAATCAGTATGTATAGAGAGACCATTGACTTTCAATAATCTAGTTCTACTTGTCTCATGAGGGCAAACCCACTGTTTAACAGCTATGTAGGATTACAAGTGAATATAATAAAGAAATAGGATATGTAGAAGAAATAGATTCAGCATGGTTGTAATGAAATGGTCATTATGTCATCCACATTGTGTGTATTGAACAGTCCAATACTGTATTAGTGATGTATGAGTGGTTTTATGGATCTTAATATTTCAACAATTACAAAAATATTATAGACAATTCTATTTAGCACTTAAGATAGTTTTTCAATCTAAATGAATACTCAAATTGACACTTTTTTTTTGCATGTTATATGGGGTTGAATTTCCTTAAAAGACCAAGTATTCTCATTGATATTGCTTCTACCTCCAGTAAACATATCGAACCAGACATTAATTGGATCGGTGAGATTTCCGCACTTTAGTTTTGCGTTCACAGTATGCCACCTGCCAATCATGAGCCAACCACCTGCCAACCAGGAACCAACTATTATTGCCTAGCTCTCAGTCGTCTCTTTTCTCATTAGCTAACACAGAAGTACATCATTCTAAATTAACAATCAGATTTGTAAAACACAGATTTTCCGCACTCCGGCTTTTCTAATGTTTCAAGATTTTCCATTTCCGAAATCTCCTGGCTATGACAAGAAGTTATCCCAGTTTGCAATCTCCTCCATTATAGGTGAACTCGCTGCTGGCTGTTAGACAGGAATAGTAATAGTCTGAAACGGCAGCCTTCCAGTTGAGGTTCTCCATTTCCTTCCTTATTCCTTGGAATGGCTATAACTCTACATTAGCGGCAGCTCCTATCATGATGCCAGCAGATTGCTCTGTCTTGGGTGCTGGGATGAAAGGTCTTAAGTGTAATCTGACCCTGTTGAACACAGGAACATTATATGTGAAACAGAATCTAGCTCAGAGAAGGAAGTATTGAAAACTTCCTGCTTCAAGACTGATATGCAGATCAATGACATGACGAGTGATGTGGTTCTGAAGTTGATTCTATTCCTGTTTTATTAAGAAATATGCATTGTTTTTTACTGGAGATGAACTATAAGAGTATGCTGGCTATTTTCTCTTGCTTGGTTTGATATTGGCAGAAGTATTGGTATTCATACTGCTTGTTGCAAGTCTTGTGAATATATGATGTCTACTTTTGCCCATACACAGTAAAATGTTCATAACATAATATATCTCAATTTACATAGCTTACTGGCTATTTTTAATTAGTAAAATTAATAAATATCATTTTCTATTTAATAATTATTCTCAAATTCCTTTTGGTTATTGTTATAATCATGCTCATTTAAAACAAAACAAAAGCTGCACATTTAACATAAAATATATATTTCATTAATTGCATTTTAATTGAAATAGTTTTTAATTACGATATTTTAATCACAGTATTGTTATGAAATATTACCCATGATACTTTATATAAACCATTAAGAATACTGATTATAATTTGGTATATAACATTTCACAAGATGATGTTACAAGGTACCCTCTATAAGAAATATTTACATATTTTTGTATTTTTCATGTTTTCTAGGAAAGTGAACAAGTCGTACCGAGGCCGATCATGTCCCATCGTAGTCCACTGCAGGTATGTCAGTTCTGTTCCATTGATATCATAGGGACATATTACTTAACACAATATCGGCATCTTGTTAAAGAAATATTTTCATTGGTCCATCAGTACCAGCCAATGCTAGCAGGTTTACTGCAGTAATCAGCGCTACAAATGTTGTGGGCTTCCTCTTGCCTTAATCTGATTCCTTCAACGGTGTGCATTACATGCCGATATCGCCCTCGAGCCCGTGTGTTAACCATTACGTATTCCACACTGGATGCCGATGTATTCACTGCAGGACATACACTGTAGGTGTGCATTACATGCCGATATCGCCCTCGAGCCTGTGTGTTAACCATTACGTATTCCACACTGGATGCTGATGTATTCACTGCAGGAAATACACTGTAGGTGTGCATTACATGCCGATATCGCCCTCGAGCCTGTGTGTTAACCATTGCGTATTCCACACTGGATGCTGATGTATTCACTGCAGGAAATACACTGTAGGTGTGCATTACATGCCGATATCGCCCGCGAGCCCGTGTGTTTACCATTACGTATTCCACACTGAATGCTGATGTATTCACTGCAGGACATACACTGTATATAGGTTACAACTCAAACATGATGTTTCATTTCAGTGATGGCTGTGGACGCTCAGGAACGTACTGTCTCATTGATATGGTCCTCAACAGAATGGCTAAAGGTACGGTATATCCCCAGTTCTTCCGGAAAATCTCCTCATGGTCTCAATATTGAAGCTACACCATACACCATTTGAATGTTCTCTACTCTCAGAATTCTGTTGGAAGTACATTTAAAAAAATAAAATTCTGGATTTCAAAAGATAATGAAACAGTTCATGAAGGTGTGTTGTAGTCACTGAATGATGTCACCATTTACAATATTACAAGCAAGACTATTGTCAAATGTATGTGGTATTTAACCTGACATTGTGTTCATTGTGTTCAATGTGTTCAGGTGCCAAGGAGATCGACATGGCTGCCACACTAGAACACATCCGAGACCAGAGGATGGCAATGGTGAAAACTAAGGTAAGGGGGACAACTCTGTGATGGTCACGAAATACATTGAGTACACTGTAATATATCTGCCTTAAGGAAAGTAGTTTCTGTTGTGTTATCATGTGATGCTTGTATGTTATATGGCAATCTGGGATCCTATTCTCGAAACGTTCTTACGAACTTCTTAGCCTAAGAACAGTTCATAGCCATACTATATGAATCGTTAAGATTGTCGTACGATCGTAAGAACGCTTCCAGAATAGGCTCCCTGTTTATGGAGATTGCATAATTCTTTAAAGGTAGATGTAGCAAAGACTGGTAAACAATCCTATGGCAATAGATCCGTCTGCGTAGGCGGACTCCTCAATATACTGGGAAATTTTCAAAAGAAATTACCGTATACCGGGAAACTTACGAGGGAGGTTATTTTCGTGGTATTCAAGGGTAACAGGGTGACCTCGAAATTATGT
>JAVCKZ010073166.1:0-13564 GCA_034780755.1 Lepetodrilus elevatus
GTGTTTGCCAACTTTTACTCAAATTTGCCAGCATATTCCTTATAGAGCGACATTTTCAGAAAATCCGACTAGTCTATAATATAAAATATGATTTGTTTTATAACTATCGAGTGCGGGGGGATAAGTACATCAGTAAATAACAACTTTTGGTTGGATAAATCAAGCGTAATTATTAGTCTCAGATCGAAATGCGTTTGTCCGATTATACATGTTTATCAACTGTGACATTATGCCTTTAAGAAAGGCTGCGCCTCAGGAAATAAGGAATCTTGACACCGTATTACCAGTGAACAATCGAAATAACTATAATACTATTGTATAATACTATTATAATATTATTCATGTATGAACATATGGTCCAAGCGCAAAACAAGGAGCGAAAGTTATCATGTGGGTACAGGTATACTGTCAAAAAAGAATGCTTTCAAGATCGCAAGGGTTCGAACTCGTGAAGTACGATGCCGGGTACTGACACATTTTGACGTCGGCTATTTCGCTGCTGTGCTAATGATAGTTGTAATGTCCATCAGAAAATGTCACGACGCTAATTGTGGTTTATGTAGTGTAGTGTAGTGTAGTGTAGTGTAGTGTAGTGTAGTGTAGTGTAGTGTTGTGTAGTGTAGTGTAGTGTAGTGTAGTGTAGTGTAGTGTAATGGTAGTGTAGTGTAATGGTAGTGTAGTGTAATGGTAGTGTAGTGTAGTGTAGTGTAGTGTAGTGTAGTGTAGTGTAGCCTGAACGCAGCACAGGTATACGTGTGTGCATTGATTGAACAGTTACAGTTCCTGGTTCGTCAGTACCAGCAAGTTCACTGCAACATTCAGCGCTACGGGTGTTATAGGTTTCTTCATATCATACCGGTAAATATAGTTATATGTGCGAATAGCCGTGACATATTCTTTAATCCCAATTCAAGCTAACCGCACACACAATAAAAATAAAACACATTGAGTGTAAGGTATAGTATGTACCGTAGTCTGGTATATTGATATTAGACTGATTGAAGGCATACAATAATACATATATAATGGATACTATTGAGAGGATTATTCTGATAATTAAATGAAGTGATGCTATGTCTTACCATCTCCTGGAAACAATGGTGTCCTTAACATAGATGTAAAGTTTTGTAAGAATATTAGCGTTGCGATATACGGTGTAGGCGTATCTGCATTAGTGCAACACATTCCTTTTTCTGTCTTCTATCAAATACATAACACAATAACACATATTACCGGTGCAATAGAAACGTTTGATGGGATACGCCATTGTCGTGAAGTGTCATGAACTAATTCTGGAATGTTATTTAATGGCTTTAGTAAATACATGTATGTTTATAACCGTGGATCGAAAGGTATATGTACGACAGACTGGTATTATCACTTGAAATCAAATGAATAAGTTGTTGATTATGCGTGTGTCAAAATGTATACCGACTTCACCCTTTCTCTTTATCTCTCTCATGTTCTCTCTCCTTTCTGTCTATCTCTCTCTCTCTATGTATATATATATATATAATTATTTTTTTCTTCACTATAACTGTCGCTCTCTACCTCTTTCTGAGTCTTTCTGTCTGTCTGTCTGTCTGTCTGTCTCTTTCTCTCTCTCTCTCTCTGTCTCTCTCTCTCTATCTCTATCTCTCTCTCTCTATGTTGTTGTCTGTCGCGTATGTATTGTGCTGAGAATACATGCACCACGTATACTCCGTAAGGTAATGCCACCAATAACATGCTATTAACTATAAATAATTAACCAGTTATTATACGTGCTGTAATACTGTCCTTCACTCCAGGGACGATACTCTCGCCAGCAGATCCTATTTCAAAGTTGTACTCCCAGTCGCAGGCTTTATGGGACTTCATCGTATTTGTTCATTATTATGGACACATCTTAAAACATTTTATTCATGTCTGATGATTTATTCTTCTGCTGTGGTGATCCTTTCTTTATAGCATGTCGTCGTCAGTCCGCTGTGTTATACTGGCTATAGATGACATGTCGGCTCTTGTAGAGGCGGTTGGATGTTTTACATTACATGCATATTGATACAAACAACAAAACATCATTCTAGATTAGAGTGTTTTTTTTTATAAAATTGAAACAATGATTGTGGAAATTATTTCCTACACTGTTGAGAACGCTGCACGCTAGGTGTACACAGTACAACACAGTCCAAATCTCAACGAGCACAGTCAGGGACAGCACAGGCACGTCAATCAGACCCATCGCCAAGTTCATGAATAACTTATATCACATTTCCCACATAATTTAACAGCACTGTTGACCAGCCGTGGAATTTTCTAAAGTCAATAGCTGGAATTTAAACCAAGTCAATTATTTATTACACTTCCGGTTTAGCTAGCCCCGAGAATCAACTTCCGGCAGCTATCACATCCGGGGTATTTGCTTGCTTCTTGTACTTTCTTTGCAACTGCTTCTGTTGCTAGCAAAGCGGGTCCTAGTTTCATGCCCAGGTTTTTCATGAGGTGATCTGTCGTAAGTAAAGGCAGAATACGTCCGTCTACTCGCTGCTCTCGGAAATTCTGAAAAGGAAAACCATAGAATAAATATGATATCTAAGCAAAATCATAGATTGTGATCATTAGATAAATGAAACATACACTGTAGAACATACTGCTGTTAGTATTACACACACAACATACTTTTTTTTTAATACCATCATGTGTCTTAAGCATGCAGTATGAGTATGCCCTCAGTATGCCTAAGCAAAATCACAGATTATGGTAATTGGGGGCATAAAGCATTCATTGTAGAACAATTAGCTGTTGCAATTACAAACCCAGAATAAAAATAAAAATATATACTGTAATCATTGGTCTACTATTCAATATAAATCCGCTTTTGATTTAATGGCTTGCAATGTATGTGGCATAAACGGACACGTAATCAGTTCATATGCTAACTGTGACCTACACGAGCTCTATTCCAGTCACAGTGTCTACAATATCTGCCAATAACATATGTCTCTCATGATGTATGCCTACAATATCTATATGCAATACATGCGTAATTATACACTGTCTACAATACGCCAATACTGCATGTCTACATCATATCCTTAAAGCTGTGTCTAAATGCCTGTGTATAAGATACGTGGTAAGCTGTTAGTTTGGTTTCGTATACATATTGTCAATTTCAGAGTGTTGACGCTGTCCAGGTATACTGTGACAGCAGGGTTAATCTGATTTCAGTCCGTGTACGTGGTGCGCGGATAGTCGACCAGACTGTTCGTCAGACAGCTCAGGCAATTGATAGAGGACAAGAGAAACTCGACTAGTCTCGAATACGCTTAGTCTCGTGTAGTCTGCTGGTGTAAATGATACTTGCAGCACGACTACTTGTATGATGGTATTTCTGGCATATGTCTGACGGTTTAAACGAGAAGAGATTCATTACATCCGCGTCAATACGGCGAAGTGCTACTACTAGCATTACGACTGGTTTGAATTAGGCCACGACTACTACTTATCTCATGTATATAATGAGTGCGGGCACAGTTTAACTTTACACAACCCAACGGTAATATGAATTTAAATGAATTTGATCGTGCGTCTACCGCTTGGAATAGATGTAAAGTTTTGAAGTAGGTTTTGAGAATGCTTTAACGATGTGCTCCGTTTTGGCAAATAAACCACCATAATAAAAATGGCACGCCTGTTGAGACGCCACCGACATTGAACACTCCATCCACTAAACCACTAGCATGCTCACATCCATTTATATGTGTAATGGATGATGAATGTAGCATGCTGCAACAAAAATAAATAATTATTTAGTAATTCTCACCTCTGCGTAAATACTGCAGCCGTCCAACATGGAGATAAACCTATACACATCCTCCACAGACCAGAACCGGATGTCTCCTGGCCGGTTTTCCGCACATGTGCACATGTGCAGTACAGTCTTCCCAGCATGATCAAACCAAGATGGCGTGTACGGTTTAAAGTCAACACTTCCTGTTTGATTAAATACTTCCTCCGCGTGCATGTTCCGTACAAGTTCCTCGTTCATCCTGTAGTCATACCCATATGGTTGGAAGCCATGACAACCTGATAAAGTATCCATTCTATAATCGGATGATGGATATTCCAATCGAAGTCTCTTGGAAGTCGACAAGTCCAAAGCGGAAGCAACTTCCATCTCCGACGGTCTTTTCAATCCACCCATGGCCCCACAGTGATATGGCACAGTCCCTGGCATGGGCAAATACTGCAGGGACCTGGAGACGTCCATTATTGCCTGAGGGGGTGGAGGTACTGCATAGGGTACCCGCGCAGGCATGAGGTGCATGGGAGCAAAGCACGGGGCGCCCACAGACGTAGGCATTGCAGCAGCAGCGGTGGCCGGATACACCATTGAATCCTTCTGCATAAATCCGGGATGACTGTACATTGAGCATGCGTGGATCGGGTGCATCATTGCAGGGTTTACTTGCATTTCCTGTGGTCTGACTGCGTATAAGGATTCCATCCCCGGAGAAGGTTGATGTCTGAAAATATGCAGATCATAGTGAACAACATGACATATATATTTCCATTTCAAAGAAATAGTAAGTTTTCCCTTTCAAATAAATAGTGATTGTCCTCGTTTAATTTTACTATTCGGTCTAGTCATGGTAATCGAGAAGAGTCGACAGATGCAGAACGTAATTGCAAGAAGACTTACAACATCTGTGGACCATGACCGGCGGCAAGAAGTCGCATGTAGTCGCTGAAGGCTACATCGCCCGTTTCCGGTTGCCGTGCATGTGGGACTTCACTGGATACTCTAGCGTCATGCAATGACCGGGAAAAACATTTCTCATCTTTCTTCACACACTTGGGACTGGGTTCATCAGTAATCTTGGACTTGGTCTCCTGAGGAAAATGTGGTTTTAACGTGACAGCGTCGTTGCACTTTTCTGGTTCTCTGGCCTGAGGCACACTTGTGTGATGCACTGTTTGTCGGTCTGCTGATTTATTGGAATGATTCCTTGCATATTTCGCGCACATTGGAAGAGTTCTTTGACACACTTCCGTGTCCTCCTGTGGTTCTGGGGATGAAGGACAGCTTGATGAACATGGCGATGACGGCTTC
This sequence comes from Lepetodrilus elevatus, assembly GCA_034780755.1. Classification (NCBI taxonomy): domain Eukaryota; kingdom Metazoa; phylum Mollusca; class Gastropoda; order Lepetellida; family Lepetodrilidae; genus Lepetodrilus; species Lepetodrilus elevatus. The sequence goes on from JAVCKZ010073166.1 coordinate 5,096, forward strand.
AAATTGACGGGACGAACAACCTCATCTACTGGCGAACTGCACCGACTTCCTGTGTCCTTGCTACCGGAAACTGACGGAACTGGTTCAGCAGCGCCCTCGGTAACACACACCGAATCCGTGACGTTAATGTCTGAACACGCAACTTCCGGAACACGTGGTGGTCCCGGGTGTGCAATTAAAGAGTCCACGGACAATTTGACCTCCGTCTTGATCTGGTCGTCTATGACCTTAGCCATCTGTCTCAGTGGAGTGATAACAGGCTCCTTGGTAGGTGTGATCTTCTCCTGTTTGATAACCGTCTTCACCACTTTGGTCTCATCTGAAGCAAGATGAGAACAAAAGATATATTATTAAAACACGAAAAGATATATTTAACCATCTAGTAATGCTATGATTTGTTGTTTAATATGCAGAATATTAATTCATGGCATCTGAAGTAGCGACATCAACAAACAACAACACTAACCTATAGGTTTGATAATTAGAGCGAATGAAAAGAACACTAACCTATAGGTTTGACAATGGGCGCGAGTATCGGTATCTCCAGAACGGGAGGTTTCACAGACTTGACGAGTTCTGGGAGCCTCGGCCCCTGTACTACGGCAATGTTCTCTGAGCCAACATCCTCGCGACCTTGGTGTTTGTCTTTCTTCACAGAGGGTGGTGAAAACTCGTCAAGTCTGTCGCACGTCTGTGGCTTGGGGGCAATGACATTGGCCGCCCTGGATTCCTTCAGTGGACTGTGAACAACACACATGGAGCTTTAGAACATGTCAGATTTTAATATTATTGATGAATAAACACAAAACTCAATTCTGAAATTGACTTTCCTTACCAATACATCACTGTTATAGTCCTTTCATCAAAATTGGGATTTAGGGGTCAAGCGTGTATTGGACCTAGATTTTAATATTATCGATGAATTATGCAAAGCCCCAAACGCATTTATGAATTTGACTTTCCTTACCAATACAACACTTTTAAGCCCAGCCTTCCTAAGAGGTAAGACTATACTTATATAATTATGTATGCACATACTAGTACTCATAAACACCCGACACGAAACAGCAAACTAGCAGCCATAATCCTAAATACACCTCCTGTTCTGCTTATGAGTGTAAAATGCATACTTAATGAGGGCATCAACCGCAAGGTGAAATTACTATCACCATTTACCACAAATGTCAAGAGCAATACATTATGCACGACATATCTATCTACCTGCAATGCTTGTCTGGCACGTGCTTCTTCTCCTGAGACGGATGGTTCTGGTCGTGAGAGAGTTTACTGTCCGGACTCGGTTTGGATCCGTCACCTGATTTCGTCTTGTCCACGGGTTTAAAGGCTCCATTGCTATGATGCTCCACGAGCACTGGAGACTTCTTCGCCTTCTTGTCCTGGGTCGATGGAGCCTTGCGTTTCTCGCCAGTCCGACACCGAGTCTGAAAAAAAAGATACGACAAAGTTAGCATACCTCCAAATGCATCAGAATGCAACGTTCACAATATCAGTATCAGAATCGCATGCGAGATGTAAAATAATCAATATATAGGCGGACATGTATCTGTCTCTGATATAAAACATACACGCATCCACAAAGTCAGCATGTGTCAGTCATGCTAAGATGTCAGCCATGCTAAGATGTCAGCAATGCTAAGATGTGTATTATCCGGTCGAACATGTAGATACTGTTTGCTAGGTGGTGAATACAGCTGAATTTGACTCGCCAAACAAACTTGATATCAGTGAATTACTGAGTTATTATTCAATGTTGTGCTGGAGCGACATGCATTCCCTATCCCGTGATAGATTCGTATTTCTTTGAACGTATTTTCGGTAGACGTGAGAAATCCCTTGGTATCTATCTGACAAGTATTTGAATATTCGAGAAAAGTATAAGTCGGTACATCTGACATGACAAAAATATATTACTTCTTTTTATGAAAGACAATGCAAAATCGACAATGCAAAACACAGATGTACAATTACATAGAAATACGTTTAACCGTATGCAAGTGCCACGCGTAACCGGAAGTGCGACATCTTACAAAAGTCTACATAAGTCAATGTGTGCAAGTGCCACGTCACATACACCTACACGTGGACTACGTATATACATGTGTGACACTTTACAGATTTATGTAATTAAGGTCTCACCGACCCTGCCACCTTCTGCGTAAATATGCAAAAAAAAGGAAACTCACGAGAACAGTGTTGGCTTTTAGATACGACGTCGATACGCTGTTCAATGAGCGCTCTGTGTACACACGTCGGGAGGGATATTGATCACATGCACACATCCAGATATTCACAACCAGATGTTTTGCCTACCGACAATCCACGACTTTGAGACCATTACACTACTACCACCACCTCTTTAAAATACTTGACACGCGGTTTCAAATGTTCACCAAGCTGCATTTTACTAATTACTAAATTAACATCATTTTCAGTAATTCAACAGACTGTTCAATTCAGTTGTGGGGAGAGTTATAATTTGAAACAAGGTTTTATTTCACGTTCACGATGGTGTGTGATGTGTCAGGGGATTGGATGGCACTCTAACCACTCCGTGTTTATAAAACCGCCACAAACAAACGCAGTTTGTACTTGATATATCGGCGGTGTCTACCGGGTAGACGCACGAGAGTAAGGCGAGATTTAGGGAGGGTCTACTATATAACTACGCTACGTATACCAAGAGTCGGTATCTCACACCGTGGGCAGGCCGGGGAATTACGGTCGGCGTTATCTCCACGTTTGTCTGGATACTCGAACCTCCTCCAATACCGCCCGCTGCTGGTGGCCCGGGAACACGTGGGGTGACAAAAGGCCGACACGATCTCCAACTGGGGACTTTGCCACAATTGATAGAGGTTAGGATACACGTAGCGGGCGTCAAAACGAAACTATAGGAAAGATATTTCTCGCTAAGCCTCTTATCCCTCGTTTCAAGCTCTGCGTTGGGCTTTACAGAGTACGTGATTATGCGAGCGTTTTTCCCCCATTCTAACTCCTGGCGTTGTCTTAAATAGTACGTGACTGTGAGAGCGTGACCGAGAGAGCGTGACCGAGAGAGCGTGACGATCGGAGCGGTGTTTCTTGAAGCCTCTTGAGACCCCTATATTTGTCTTGTCTTCACCCTAAGCTTGATTGGTGTTCGTTATATCTCCGAGAGTACAGTGACGTCGGAGGTGGGACCGCCACAGTTCACGCAGTGGTAAGGTTCGCCACCCACCAGTCAGCTAGACTCTGTACCCCAGTGGGCCTGGCAATCTACTAGTATATCGTGTATAGCGCCCACGCCTAGATAAATGGCATTCTATACGTGAACATAACACTGAATTGACGTGAATGGCTTTAATATATAGAGATCATTGTCCCTTGTTTCATATGGTATATATACTAGAATGCGTTTCCAGACATTATCATGTTTTAACATTACTTGAGTGTTTAATATAGTACTCCTATGCATGCATCAACAAGCTGCAATTCCTAAGCAATAGCACTGACAATATAGGGTATTCTTTCATAAACATCATCATAAGTATGAATGCAATGTAAATACGGGGAAACTGCTATTTTCAAGAGAGGTGTACGTTCTGCAGATATCGTTGATGGTCAGGGGAAGCATGGACAACTATACTTTATACTTATGTCTTATGCTTTTAGAGTAATACGTCCGCGTCCAGCAATGCTAATATAGCAGACGGGCTTACTTTATGCTGTACTTTATACTGACGGTCGCTGTACTTTATACTGACGGTCGCTGTACTTTATACTGACGGTCGCTGTACTTTATACTTTGTACTGTAGGACCCACTTCATTTCATACTGACGGCCCATTCTCGGCTGCGTTTTGGAAGACAGGAAACACGGAGATCTACAGTAATCTGCAGGCTATAAAAATTGAGTCAGTGATTGCTTTAAAACCTCGTGAACACCGTCTTCCTAATGCATACGGTCGTCTACAAGTACCCAGCGCGCTCCTAATACTAGCCTGGATCCGTCTATGGGAAATGCTCACGTGTACGGTATCCCCATGTAATGAGCGCCGCAAATGCTGCTTATTAATCTGCTATTAAACTGGTCTGACCTCGGCGATACGCCACACCTTTGCGCGGCGTCGACACCGTCACCCACAGGCCATTAAAGGCAAGCTTTTCCAATTGCGATAATTATAAACTGGGCGTACTGCAGGCCCCTCACAGCCCCGGGGATTAGTTTCACGAAGCGATATTTGGTTACGTCCGTTGCAAGTTACTCTAATTTGCAGTATGCATCCAATACCATACAGTCTATCAGTTTTATATGAAGACTAGCCAATATTTTATAGAACAAATTCACGGAGCACCAATGGTTCCTGATGTTTCAGGACTGCTAGGACACGTGTTTAGACACTACAAACACAGGCTAATGCCGCTTTCTAGCGAGGATCCAGGAGAGCGTTAGCTCCAACCTCTCGTGAGCCGCTCCCTCGCAGGGGACGGGAGTTTCTAAAAGCGTCGGTCGTGACAAAACAGCTTACATAGAAAGCATTTGAAGGCTGTTTAGGCTCCCCGTGGCTTAGAGGAATGCACTGAATCCAACACAGCCAGTCACCTCCAACCAAGTCTAATTGTTTTGTTGACAATTGGACGAGAATCTTTAAGAAATACCACCACTATCAGTAAACCAATAGCATCAATCATACTTTTGAGAAATTATTGAAATCGTCATAAATATATGCATACTGCTTTTACAGTGAAGTTGATATATCTTCAGGATCCGCCGGTGTCGGAGAGGAAGTCGAGAGAACAGCCACAGATGCGCGCACAGTACACGATGTCTCAGGTGCCGTGGGTGGAGTTAAAGAAAATGGACGCATGTGTTCACCACGGGGGGAAATCGAAGCTCTATTTAGTAAGCGCCGGAAGCTTTGGCAGGAGCTGGGGGCTAAAAGATTGCCTTTGTTTGTCTGTGATCCCCCAACCTCTGCGCTCAGGCCCCTGTAATCAAATTTCTAGAAGGGAGAGAAGTGCGGGGCCTCGGGAGACGACATACACGTTGAGGAAATCACGCGGGCGGAAGAGTTTGCCAGTTCGTAGGAGATGGTCCCCATCAGATTACTGTTACCGGAGACCCTAACAAAGACAACCCGCGCGTTCGTCGATATTTCCTATTTCCCCGTCCAAGCTGCGTCAATCTCGCGCCGCCTCCGTCGCCGAGTTAACGTCGATCGTGCACGTGCTGAGCGTGCAGTAACGCCACCTTCCGCCGCGTACTGACCCGGATATCGACCGGAAGACCGGTTCGACCCGTCATCGCCCGCCGAACGCTTGATTAGAACGACGCTGGCTGCGTGCTAGGCGGCGTGACTCCACCACGCGAGGGCGCTTCACGACGGCAGTCCTTATCAATCTCTGGGCATTTATGCCGTCCGATATTAGAGCGTGCCGTTGGTTTGCTGTTTAGAACAAGGACACTGGGCTGAAGTGAAACTGGTAATGGAGGAAGTAAGCCGGGCCTCCTGATTTAAATCCAAATTTTGAAATCACTACTAGAACACCTTCATGTCAATCTGCTCGAACCGTAGCATGCCAGTATGCATTGATAACTGTCAAGACACATTTGTAGGCGTCATTAATGCATACACACGATGCTTCTGTTGACATAATATCACATAATGAATTCAGCTTCAGTTCGGTGTTATAACTTAAACGGTAAACGAGTTGTGGTCAAATTGTGTTTGCGTTTATTCATATACTCTTTGTGGTAATTACTAGTTTTTTTTATTAATGATGCCAATGGTGCCCTTCTTCTGCTACAGACCTACATCGTCACTGAATAGGAGTCGGACTCATTGTAAGACACAAACTAGTTTAAGGTTTTTGAAAAAACAATATTTGAATACGTCATGCAATTTTGGTCCACACAGTTTGACAATGATAATGATGGTATCGTGCTTAGCGAATTGTATTTCTCCTGGGATTCACAGACAACATTTGAATCAACATTTCACGTTTAATAATTTATATGTTGCAGGATGGTAATGTCAGCAAGCAAATGGGTTGACTGTCAAACAAAGGCGATCTACTGCTACTTGAATCCGTGCGCAAACCTCGTCCACGGATTGTTTCCACTTCATGGTCACGTGACAGGAAGCACTTTCTGAATTACGGCAGGAGTAAATGTCGTAATCATTCTAGAAATCCAGGGGAGGCAAGTTGGAGTGACAATGGGCAAGATAAAGTGGCAGGAATTAACTGCGTGACTGGGCCTTGCTTCTGTAACCCTGGAAACGTCAGCACCACGTGCTGCGTGGACACGTGATTGTCCTAAAATTATGCAGATCATGATGTGCGCGTGCATGTGTATGTGTGCGAGAAAGATATAAAGAGAAAAAGTCTTACATTAAAAGATATATAGAGAGAGATAGAGAAAATGAAATCTATAGTGAGAGATTGAAAGAGAATACACATTAACAAACAAACAAACACACACACAAACACACACACACACACGCACAGAGAGAGAGAGTGAGAGATAGAGAGAGAGAGGGAGAGAGAGAGAGAGAGAGAGAGTTTCAAAATCCGATCAAGGATTGGGAGCTACGTGGTAAATACAATGCTAAACCGTTAACGGGAAATACCCATGCTGTGTTGTATACTGGTACGGTGCGCGACCAAACTCGGCGGAACTCGTCTGCACGTTTCCGTCGGTGCTTTCCTGTATGAAATTACATTCTGAATACGTGAAACTTATTTCCTAGTTCTCTTAGGATCTGTCCAAGCGTTTCGGCTTCCATTTATACTCACAGGCGCTAGTGCATGGCGATACTCATAGGCGCTAGTGCATGGCGACTAAACTGATTCTAATGTTGAAAGAGAATTAATGAAGAAAATCCCATTTTCGCAAGCTGGATTGATAACTTAGCCCGGATTAATATTGCAAAATTTCCATCCACGGGCAGCTCCTAATCATGCGAAATTGATAATGAAGGCTAGTGACAATTAATGCATCCCCTGGGGCGAAACGCACCGCACTGTAAAGCGATTAGAGATAGCGGCGCTCTGGACCCCGCTAGGGTGAGAATATCCGAGTCGGCTTTGTGCAAGGCCGACACTACAGGCTGTGAACTCATGTGGATATTTGCCGTCAATTGCCACTCTAGGGTTTTCAATTTTCGCTGGCGACCTCCCCGAATCCTGCGCTACTCTCTTGTGTCTTGATAATTAATTTTGCAGCTCATCCCTACATTCGACTACGACTCAAGGCGCCGACAATGGCTGCCGTATGCAAATGCCGCACGTGACCGGATGATACGCGCGTATGATCGATGGCACGTTTCGTGCCTGCCGATTCAGATTTCTCCAGAGCATTTGAATGCTGACACTCGTAAGTAATTTAGTTTTGCGCTCGTGCTGTGCGGTACAGCTCAACGCCAGACGTACGCGGCTTGTACAGCGGAAGTGGTGCGTGTTTCCTTGAAACATTAGGAACTAGTTTAACGCGGCATACGCGGCAAATCAATAGTCCCCATATGTGATACGGATCAATATTTGCGCGGAGGCCACCTTGGGTCGACACCGGTAGTAAATTTCGTTTATATCGTATTATCACTTCTTTTTTTTTGGTTGGAGACATTAATATAACCGCTTTACCATTTGTGCCAGCGACTGGGGCATGATTACCTCGTCCGCTAAACTCCCGGCATCGACTGAGCTTATCGAAGAATGAGTTTGATGTTTACGGTAGTTCTCGTTTTCGACGCGCAGTCGAGCGAAAAATAAATTTCTTTGTTGGCTGAGTTGGGATTAAGTGCTTGAATCGATTCCTCAATCCGTGACCGAACGGACATGAGCGATGGTCTATAACTCGGAGCGCCAAGCAAACGCCGTAATAATACGATTCTCGTAGAACGCACTCGGGATCCGCAATTAGAGCTCAAAATCACATTATAGGACACGGGATTCGCTTCAACTTCCAGCTTCCAGACTTGGCATATTTAAGCAGGTTAAAATCTAGTCAAGCTATGTGCTAGGCACAGGAATAATTCACCGTTATTTATTGGGTATCTGATATTTAAGTGCGTGCGTTTTTGTGATAGCGAGAACGATGCCGATCTAGATTGGCCTGCACAAGGTTTATGTGACATCTGTAACATGCCGTTGGCAATATGCGACAAGATGTGCACACGGAACCTCTGCCTGTGTACGGCTGCCGCAGATATCAGACGCACAAGCTATGTATTTAATTATACGTCTAAGTTAATCTGTAACATCCAGATAAAATATTGTGCGTATAAAAGCAGAATGCGAAGTTAGACCATCCTCGAAACCCAGACTTAACATCCGTAAAATTGCCTTCTAGTAGTGTACAGCACTGATGTTCATCTCTCTCTCTCTCTCTCTCTCTCTCTCTCTCTCTCTCTCTCTCTGTCTCTCTCTGTCTCTCTCTCTCTCTATCTCTATCTCTATCTCTCTCTCT
>JAVCKZ010073177.1:0-13562 GCA_034780755.1 Lepetodrilus elevatus
ACATACATACATACATACATACATACATACATACATACATACATACATACATACATACACACACACACACACACACATACACACACCCATACACACACCCACACCCCAACACACACACACATACACGCATATACACACACACACGCATACACACGCACGCACGCACGCGCACACACACACACACACACACACACACACCAACCCACACATAATATCTTCTATGTAATGTAGGGATACAGTTTGAAACACAGTAAACACCATTGAAGCTGCCTACAAGGTTTTACTCACAGAAGCGTCTGCCTAACGTCCTACAGCTGGGCCAACCGAGCACGTCAATAGTAACAGCTTACATGCAACGCTTTAGTTGTCTGTAAATGTTGCATGAAATCTGAAAAACTAATTGACAATAGATATTCTACCCTTTATATCTTCAACATCCAGCTCATGATTTCGTTCTATGCAAGGTAGATGTATGATGGTTCATTCGAAGCCATCCATGAACCGGCTGTTACTTCCTAAATACCCGCCATTTAGTTAATTAAATGGCGTTTGGTGTAGCGCCGTGGTTACAAAGACGTAACTATTTACTTGGTGACACGTGTAATTTCAATGTCAATCAATTTGATATTTTGTCAGCCATTTAGCATTTTAAATTTTGAAAAGGAACGTGGTTTGGTCTGAACGAATCTATACAGCAGAGTTAAATATATCTACTTCAAAGTGAAGCTATAGTTTAAAAGACATTGGTTCCTATTCTAGTCGAGAGTATCTTTGCCAGTGACAGTGCGCGGTGTGTGTGCAGAAGTCGGCAGTGTGAAGGAATGTGGAATACATTCAAGTATGTCAGACCGTCTAAGTCCTGGTGATAAATATCCAGTCGAACATTTCATCGTTCGCAGCCAAACGAGTCAGGTAAACTCTGATTACTCGTAACTCATGTTTTTTAACCATCTCTTGACGAATCGCCATTTTCAGCTGCTCTTTCCCATCGTGCCGTCATTCACTACAAGACAAATAGTCCAACAAAGGGAGATCACTCACATTTCTTGTCATTCTTCAGGATGATGTCTTGCATACTTCTGCATAAGCTACAAATAAAGTAACCTCTGGGTGAAACATCTGTTCTGCCCTGTTAAAATACGTCATACATTAAACATTAATCTCCTATTATTTTGTTATTGTCAAGATGAAAAATAATAACACTTTGAGAAACATGTAGACGATACTGTCAGAATAAATTGCAATAGCTATATAATATTGACATTAATGTTACAGTTATATAACAGACACAGTCCTACTATAGACCGTAGTTGATTGATTATGATGCTATATTCTTCTTTCTTCCTCTGTCTGTCTGTCTTATTCATCTCCTCTCTCTATCCCCTCTCTCTACTATACATGCAAGTGCGATCATTTACATTATTTCATTATCTTTATTTCAAATGTTCTTCAACTGTAGTCATATATATAGACGCATAAGTTGATGTCATATCTATTAGTTTATTTGCAGTGCATTTTGAGTTCTTCTCCGATATTAATCACCGTGTATTAATTGTCTGTTTACTCGTATAAGACAGAACTAGAGTTGTGCAACACATGTTAATCTGTTTAAAATACCGTATGACAAAAGTAGGCTATGCATGTTTGTGCTGCGGATGATATACTGTAGTCATCCTCAGGAAAGGGAATGCGAACAAGACTAATATACGCATTGTAATACCATTCATAAGAACATATTTAACCTGATGCTAATGCTCAGACAAGTTGGAGCGGGATCTTTAACTACCTTGTCAAACTTGCAGATCGGCGGAATGTAATCGCCGGAGATGGAAATGCGATTATTATCTCAGCCATTGGTGGTTCTGTCAGATCAGCCAAGATAAGCTGCCTCGGATTTGACTAGACATTTTCGAAAACTAGACACTGAATGGGGGAGAATTATTGGGAAAATTACACCTCGCGTGCCAAAGGAAAATATTCCAGTTTTTTTTTTTAACGGGAAAGGAATTAGGATATGAACAAACTGCTAGGACCTACAGACATAGACAACAAGTCCCAGTGTTGAGAGAAGTCGGTAATTGCAGAACAAAAGAAAAAAGGAATATGCCATAAGTCTCTAGTTTACTTCCAGAAAAGGTTGTTCTCTATTTCTGTGTCTAAAATGAAAGCAGAAGGAAGTAATTATTTACAGATATTCCCGTCTAATGACAATAACGACTTTGGAACAAGCTTGGAGAAACGGAAGGCCCGGAGGTTAGCACGGCGCATGTGTAGTATTAGGAGCGAGCAGCTGTTAAAGCACGTTATCCCCCAGCCCAGCTGGAGTCGAGGGGCAGAAGAGGAAAGAGAAAACTGGCCAGGGATGTAATATGAACTTTCTCATAGTTGAATTCCATTTAAATTCTCCAGATATCCGAGAAGTCGACACATTCCACGCCCATAATTATATTTCTGTGATCCGGGGTTTGATGACTGTGAGAACTTGCGACAAGTTTGTCCAAATGATTTCAGTACATGCATGTATACTTTACCAACAATCACAACCGCAGGTGGCTTCACACTCGTATTACTTTGATCTGCACAGGATATTATTTCCACTCTCAATATATCCTCCACATTTGACATACAGCTATCGTGACAATAAATATATCAACAGGTGCCTGGTATATCTTCTTAGTACATTCACTGAACCCGCGCATGACATGCTGCCATCATATATCATCGTTCCTCACTCTTGGCAATGCTGAGACAATCTCTGGTCTTACTTGTATATTGCCCGCCTGGAAGTAGAAGAACTATCGTATTGAACCTCATCTGAAAATAAACCTTTGTAAATGAACGATGATTTGTGTTTGCATATTATGTGTTGTGTGTGTGTGTTGTGTGTGTGTGTGTGTGTGTGTGTGTGAGAGAGAGAGAGAGAGAGAGAGAGAGAGAGAGAGAGTGTGTGTGTGTGTGTGTATGAGAGATAGAGATAGAGTGAGCGAGAGAGAAAGAGAAAGAATGAGAGACAGAGAGAGAGAGACAGAGAGAGAGAGACAGAGGGAGGGAGAGAGAGAGAGAGCGCGCGCACACGTATATTCACCAGCTGTTAACAACTTTTTGCTTTCTAGAGAAGAAATATATACTAGCACATATATGTATATATACAGTATATAATATATATGAATGAATACATATATTAACAACATTTTATTTTCTAGAGACGAAACCAATACTAGCATTTTTAACTATAGTTGAGAACACATATTGCGGCACATAATGCACTATGTAAACTATTATAGCATCTGGAGGCATTCACTGTGTTGGTCACGTACGCTTGCTATCACGTCGTTCCCAATTTGAACAACAACACCACCGCAGCTACCTAGTTACTTCCAACTCACTTTATGCTGATTACCGTAAAGCCTAGTGTTCAACCGCTAACAGCAAATGATGCATGGTGCATATGCACCAACGAATTACGTTTCGTGCCAAAGTAATTCCGAGCCCCCTTTCTCATTTCATGCGGATTCGGGTCGTTCATGTTCGAGTCAGCGGTGAGATTTTCACATTTGTTATTAACATATTATGTGAAGACCGTCAAAACCATAGTACCGCGAACAAACAACGATATAACTTCTTCATTTTTACCCACATTATTTCTCGGAGGAGCTGTGTCACGTGACCCCAAACATCTCCGTGACGTAATCCTGTTCGACGCTGAGAACTACGCCACATTGCGCATCACTTACTACACTTGTTTGTTTTGTGTTACGTCTAATTTACCGTATAAAACACACGACGATGACAGAAACACATGCAAGGTAACATGTTAATATAGCTATACATGTACCATATGCTATTATCATGTCATGTCATTTGTTGTTATCTGGCATGAGTACTATATAACATACGAGTATTGTTATTTACGATATTCCATCCAGCCATAATTTAAAGGCACCCAGTCACAGTTTGTTGGCATATTTCATAGTCAAACGTATTTTACACGAACGTATGTTCATTTCGTTTGTCTACACAAGTGGATTGTGCAACACGCTATATCTTTCGCATGTCCTACTCATTTTCAATATTTAAATATTTTTTTCATCTCCACGTATAAATCGCGACATAACAAATAAGTAACTATGAAGTACATGCAGTAATTGTACATAGTTTATTTTCAAGTGAAATACGTTTGACCATGAAATATATCCGCAAACCCTGACTGTATGCCTTTAATGAGAAATATGACATTGTAATCAATCCGGCTGTATTGGTTCAATGTAGGGTCGGAATGTCATGTGACGTGTCCGTATAATGCCAATAATAAATGGTATTGCTATGAAACTATACTTCGATTTTTAGTAAGCGCGAATGTTTACGCATTGTCCGCAAGTTTGATATACATGTATGTGCATGTTTGATATACATGTATGTGCATGTTTGATATACATGTATGTGCAAGTTTGATATGCATGTATGTGCATGTTTGCTACTGGTGGAATCGTTTATGTTAGCAATGACTTACCGTCCGAGAATATATGCTACTGCTTCTGCTACTACGCCCGGGGGGCCTGGCATCAATGGTAGTGAAAGTTACATTTCTGACGCGATATTGATAGGATGCGCTATGCAGACATCATCCTTGGTCTGTCAGTACCAGCATGTGCTCGCAGGGTTACTGCAACATTCAGCGCTACGGATGTTGCGGGTTTCCTCCTGCCATAAACTGACAAGTCGTGATATTAGTGAAATAATCTATTTTATCAGAAAGCATCTCTAGTAGCTAATGCTACTACTACTACTAATATTACTACTATTACTACTATTACATTCATACAACAACAATTACTAATAATACTATTAATTACGACATGACAACATATACTCTCGATCCAGACAACGTCTGGGCGAACTAACAAACCCCCGTATTGAGTAATACACGTATTTCATATCGCACACATTTTCGTGTCAATATCAACTCAATTTCACTCCCGACGACTTTTCATCGATATAGGAACCTCATCAGCCATATTATACCAGTTATTTTGTTCTTTGTGTATGATGTTTATGCCAATTTCATCTCGGCATTACCTCAGCGTCGCAACCTTGATGATAGTACCACAGAGCTGGGCTTGTATATTTCGGTCGTGATGAACGGGCAATCTACATCGCTGGTTTCACCCCTGTAGATAATTAACGACCATTCTCTAGGGGTTGTCAATGTCACCCAGCAGGATGTCTATTTCAGGCTGCTATGGACAGTGGCTGATGATGGTTAGTTAGTGTCCTGGTCGCAGCAATGAGTTGCATTGGCTGGATTCTAGGAGATTCCGCTAGGTGTATGATGAAAGATTCGTGGGGAAGTTAGGCCGAGCACAAACAGGTTAATTAGAATCAGCCTTGCTATTATTGGAAATATCAAAGATATTTTTGTTGGTCAGACATGCTTTTATGAGCGTTGATGTAAAAACACTACCCACATGGGCGTGAAAGAATATAAATGCTTCATCACGCTCGTGATGTTATTTGTATTGATTTCGGATAATTATATGTCATTCTTTCAGTAATTAATAATTTGTTTATCTTTACCTATGCATATGTTTACATACATATGCACCAGCGAATGATGTAATGCCAGGTAAACATAAACAGTTTATTAATAATTCCAATAAAGTCTTTTATTTCCAATATATACACGTGCGTGTGACATGAAACGTATCACATGCGTGTCTTTTGATATGAACTGTTAAATAGGCACAATGGTCTATATTTCGAGGATGTAGAACCGTACGTTAATATCAATTACAGATCAGCTGACCAGCGTGGACCAATCACAGCGCAGCTATCACCGTCGGTTTGCTACATGTGCCAGCACGTGATCGCAGGTCTACAGCAATACTATGCGCCACACGTGATGACGACTCCATCTTGTCAAAAACATACAGTACATGCCGTGATACGAGTGAAATCATTTTGAAAGGCATATCATTCTGCAGGGATGTGTAGGCCTACTAAATGTAATGTATATTGCGTGTTTAGTCAAAGATTACGTTGGTTACATGTGTTGAGTTTAAAGCAGATTTGATATTGCGTGTAACCTAGCATGTGAGAATACGGCTTTGAAGAGCATGGTATTAATTCCTCTTCAATCTCATCATGTTTGAGTTGTGTTTCATCTGGCATACATCAGATCATTAACGGTTGCTGGTTATCAGATGATTGTGCATACACTCAAAAAACACGCACTCGCAATTTCGATCGAACTGAAAATTTTTCGCTAATCAAACATCATCATTATCAGAGAGAGATTATCAGAGAGACGCAGGAATGAATTCCAGTATCAGATTGGCAGATAAATCGAGCTCGGGTCGTTTTCCCAATCGAATTCGGGGTCAAGGTGTTAGCGAATATTATTCAAAGACTTATAGACTTTGATTAGATGATCCTCGAATGCTCTGGGACAAAATACATAAAAGACAGTAGCTAATATTTTTTTCTGGCTTAAACGCATGCAATCTGGTAATACCACTTTTCCAAATCACTTTGGTAAGGGGATTATTTGACGTCAATGAGAAGCATATTTGGAGAAGAAAAAAAATCCATAATGTTCCAAATTCGTTTAATCTAAACTTCTATCGGGATCCGTATAGTTCGCTCCTTTTATATCCGCAGGGAAACGCGATGTAACGGGAAGGTCATGGTTACCTTAGGGCCAGCAGCCTATTACATATTTAGATGTTATGATAATGCATTACCTCATGCTGATGTCATGCTTGACCTAAATGGACTACGGTGCCCGGATGTATGCGTCACGTGGGTTTATACTCGCATCCGGTAGTCTATGACAACCGCTAGGCGGCGCTGAGTTATGTCGGCCATTGATCCGAGATTCGCGGAGAAGGATCCGAAAGTATGCCAGTCCGCGTATGAATGGGTTTAGGGACACTTTGTAGCACCGTGTGATCGATATATTGATCAGCAATCCCAGGCTTCTAGTTTTCTTCTCTTCCAATCAGTTCAGTGGCAGGGAAGACGGGAGAACAGGCATCGATCGCCAGATTTTAGGTCAGATAGTTATAAGCGCAGTGAAAACAACGAACGATCATGTGCGGTCCACCCAGGCTTAGAGGTGGTACGAAGGACGTTTTCATCAACAGGAGAATTGCCAATTGGACGTTAATCCATTTCCAAATTGAAGTGTTAAGCCAAAGGCATTTCGAAACGTGTTCAAAGATTAGTTATTACTACGTTAGTTTTTTTTGGCGATTCCAAAATGTAAACATTGCCCAAGGTGTATAGAATAAAATGTACAATTTCAGTAATGTCATGCATTTCCCAAAACTATGTATTTTTAAATAATTATAATGATATATTTGAAGATTTCAGATGTTAAAAGTTACTCTTTATCGTATTTTGTTCTGTAATGCTTCAGGAATATTGTTATGCATCATAGTAACTTATGCATCCTCGAAACACTAGCCGTTACAGTGCTTACTTGACATATTCTCAAATGATGTTCACTAGGCAGTATAGCTTGAGTTTCGACGAAATAAATAGCATGTAAATATTTGAACAATTCAAGTATATTTATGAAAATCTTCACTTTGATCATCCTATCACACTAGGGATACTTTATTACGCTCAGGACTCGCTGCATAGTACCACACTGAAGTGTGAACGTAATTAAAGGTACCCCTAAGGGTGCGAGGATGCACTTTGATATGACCACACTCCTTTGAGGGTTTACTGTTGCTTATAGTGGACAAGATCCACCGAAACAAATGCTAAATGTCTTTCAGAGGATATAGACAACACATTCATCCATCAAGTCATGAAATGCACATAGCATGTACATTTCACACACCGGCTTGTCAATAGATGCTTTGATATGCACACGGAAGACATCCAAAAGCACTCAGAGAACACTTCTTCTGGCATTGACCGAGTTGTCCTTACTCCCATCTGTTTTTGTCACATGTCATGCTCTCAAAACTGACAAAACCCAGCAACGCAAGCGATGTTTAATTTGAATATTCCTGAAAACAAAGCAAAAACTCTTTTCTATTTCCTTTTCCACCGTAAAAAAAATGAAACCTTAAAAAATGAACCCGTCATAAACGAATTAGCAATACCGGTAGTTCCAATCATCTCGTGCATCACGTTAAATAGCATTACCGGTATTCAGTCACGTGAGAAGGTTTTCACATCTATACCGGTGTCAGAACTAAACATGCGAAATCGTGAAACTGTAAAAAGGACTCTAATTTTAATATAAAGCCGACCATGTGCATTTCAATCACTTTGACACGTCACGTGACCTTGAAGGAAATGGAAGCTGAGATTGTGAATGACCCGCGAGGTAATGTATCTGCGATGTGCATCGATTTTGCAATGCATCATGGGAATGTTTAAGGGTATGGTGACTTGACATGTTTCCAATAAGAAGATAGCTTCCACGCTGCAGAAACCCTCGCAGTGATTTCCCGAAGAAAATTAGCTTTTTCTGTTTTCGTGGTCAAGATCGGGAAACTCCTGTCCGATCTCACGAACCTAATGCTTTCTTTAGGCATGATGGACATGGTGCTGATGAGGTTCAATTATAATTCTTGATTTTCCTTATTACAGAAATGCGAGTTATAATGACATTAATGTGATATATTTTTCGGAGATGAGCGCCAAGATTGCTATAAGGGATTATCAATATGCCCTCGATATGACCCGGATGTGGATGGTGCTGGGTCATAATACTGGTTCTCGTGTTCGCCGCGACTGCGTCACGACCGGATTCCGTCTTACGTGCAAACAGTTCCATATGTCATTACATATTTAGCAGTAATGATTGAACTATGATATCATATACAGTCATAATAGGATTTAAGAGAACAACCACTGGCGTTGTAGGGGTTAAAATACCCCCCAAAACATTCCATTAACCAAGTCATTGCTGTAAAGAGGTTGATAAAACATTTCGTGACCTGCTTATCTTGTGCAGGATATTTCATTTCGGCGAACATTCTTCTCTGAATCCCAAGTGAATGCTTATTTGCTGTGAAATCCCATTCGATGGCCCTGTCTAGCAGCAATAAACGATCCCAGTCCCGAGAGATGTCGAGGGAAAGATTGGAAGACCACAATAAAGATGTACATGTCGTGTAGCTCCACGATGCCTCAGGGACAATATTTTGCCGTGCAGTCCTCGCAATTCTATAATTGCTTTATCCCCCGATGTAATGGTTTCAGTGTGTTAAAGATCTCTTTATTTAAAATGCGAACTTTGTATTAAAAGTTTGTGTTTGATTTTGATGTTTAACGCGATTGATGTGATCTCTTGTCCGTGCGTTTATTGTGAGAATCCTGAATAATGATTTGATTGTGACCTCAGTGTTAGTAGTGAGAGAGGAATTATATATAAAGTGAATTGCTGCACATGTTACCACCATGAAAGCAATCAGTATCAGCATCATCATCATCATCATCGCCGTCGTCGTCATCATCATCAGCATCATCGTCGTCGTCAACATCATCATCACCACCACCATCAGCAGCAGCACCATCATCACCACCACCACCAGAATCACATCATCATCATCATCAACAACAACAACAACAACAGCAACAGCAACAACAACAACAACAACAACAACAACAACACTACAACTACATCAGACTACGAGCATCACTGGGAACATCATCAATGGCATGCGAATAGCAGCACATGTTATCACCATCATGAAAGTAACCCACATGTACCTGTCGCATACAGATGTTTAGTATGCGACCATAAGTTAAGAGATACCTAAATCCTCGTCGTTCCGGGATTCCAACATTTACTAATTCATCTATAAGTATACAGTCGTTAACAAACATACACTTTGTTTTCCTCTCTGAGTCTATATCTACAGCTGTCGTCATGTCGTTTTTGCTGCCAAACAACGCGTTTGCAGACTTTTCCACGGGGCCATGTTCCCGAAGGTATCGTATACCTAACGTCATCGTTCGTGGAGGGAAATTGTGTATTCTTCTCGGGATCTTCAAATTCTCCACGAACGCAATACCGATGTCGTTACGTAGACGATCGACATGTTCCCGAAGGGTATCGTATACCTAACGTCATCGTTCGTGGAGGGAAAGTGTGGATTCTTTCGGGATCTTCAAATGTGTCTCAACGAACGCAGTACCGATGTCGTTACGCATACGATAGCTTCGAGAACACGCATGGCTCCCGTGGCATGATAATTAGAGCCGTACAGTTGTCTACACGTTGCAATGGTATGGACAAACCACAAGGTCTGATCGAATTCGAATGATCGAGCCAAGGAAGTGGGGAAGCATTTCACGATAGCAATTTGCAGTGTTCTGTCTGAAAGCTAGGGTACATGCAGTTGTCAGCAAGGTATACATCGCAATGTACTTGCCAGGTGTTGTACATGTACATCATTTATGGATTTACGTTTCAGGATTCAAAAGTCAAATTATTTATGTCTAAATGTCAAGGTATTTACAAGCAATTGGAAATGTTGCATAGGTTTGATGTGTGTGTGTGTGTGTGCGCGCGTGTGCGTGCGTGTGCATATGCATGTGCGTGCGTGTGTGTATGTGCTAGCCTGTTGCTATGTTCCATATAACTAGCGTGTGTGCACTATATCTACGTACATTTGCACTGTCATCTAACAGTAGTGATCACCATAGTTCCACGTAAGTTACCACATTTCAGTATACCGATTAAAAACTTTGCTGGATTTTCCTCTTTTTTTTTCCCTGGACGAAATAGCATATACAATATAATTAGGCCTGTAGTATAATATGCAGTACTCATTGGAGAATATATTCTGAAACCATAATAAATAACTGATACACACGATAAGTAGGCTACTGTGTTATTATGCACAATGCAGTCTGACAATGCTCAGTAGAACAGATGCTGATCAATGGGTGCATTCAAATGTACTGTGTACTGTATACTGTATGTAGTTATATAATACACGCAGTACGCTTACTCAGCTGTGACAGTGCCACGGTGATGATGTCGCCGAGTGTGCAGCACATGTCCTGAACAAAGACTTAGTAATAGTGCAACTGCAGTACGTGCACGATGTGATGCGATATGGCACGATATAGTGCTATAGACGGCATTGGTGAAATATTGTAAATATTTGCAACTATTGACCATACTGGTCTAGTATAACAGTGGTCTAGTATAGTGGCAGTGGTGGTAGTTGTAGTCGTAGTAGTTGTGGTAGTTGTAGTGGTTGTGGCAATGATTGTGTTGATGTTGCTAATGATGATGAACTTCTGATGATGACGATAATAATAATAATAATAACAATAAATAAATAATGTTACTTCTGCCACTGCTACTACTGCTACTACTACTACTACTACTACTACTACTACTACTACTACTACTACTACTACTACTACTACTATTACTACTACTACTACTACTACTACCAGTACTACTACTGCTATATACTACTACTACTACTGCTAATAATAATATTAACAACAACAATAATACTAATAATACTAATAATACTAATAATACTAATAATACTAATAATATTTGCAAATATTTATAAATAATAATGTAATAATAAGTCATAGTACGTGTCATTGTAGTATCCCATTAGATAACCACATTGGAAGCGTATCATCCGATGTAATACGATAAGGCTAAGTACATGTCCTTGTCGTATCCCAATCACTTTAAAACAACCCCAGCTGCCTCCATTGAAAGAGGATAACGATATTGCCGACTACACCGAGTTCTCTCAGAGTAGTTTTCCCACAGTATTTATGGGGTATCGCAGATCGAGATCACAGTTAGATACATGTATAGAGAGCGCGAAGCTATAAAATAAAAACGTCATTGATTTATTCATTATTGTGAAGGGAGTTTACGACCACGAACTCCCAACGCTATTGACAAGGTAATTGCTAACACGAGACATTTGCTGTAACCGTACTAAACGTACGCAGGTTAACTCTCCCCACGTTCGAGGCAACCGGAGATGCCCTGAAGAGCAGTACCTGTGCCTAATCCAACAGGGAGAGGGTTAACCGCGACTGATAGCGCAACACTTTAATACCTGACTATTTTCATTCATGCACGGTCATTGATAATGATAATTCAGAAAGTATTTAATTTATACATCAGAAGAAGTATTTGAAGTTCACACGATATTTAATAATAATATAGCTGCATCATGCATTTGTGTATGGTCGGCGCCAGAAATACGCACTGTCAGACAGCTGGCACGAGCACCGGGGAAAGAGGTGTATGATAATGCTAATTCATATTCTATTTAAAGTATACACGATATTTAATAATAATAGTTGCATCATGAATTCTAATACATAAAGACATAGTCATCGCTATAAATACACGCTGTTTGTTGGCACGAGCACCGGGGAATGGGGGGATGGGAATAGTCTTCGCATCTGGACGAAGGTCAATACACCGGACTTCCGGCGCGCAATGACCTCTATTGTCCTAGAGATAGTTCACGTACAAGACAACAACTAGGTGTATCAGGACTTGCAGGCAGCTGCCTATTGCCTGTGTCAAGCCATGTGACGTGTGTTCTTGGTGTCTATGTATAGAAACAATATGATGTAGACATTAGTTTAGTCATAAGGGAATGACCAATACAACCAGCAATCTTTAAGCTCGTGTGCATGTGTGATCAGATTGCATGATTGATTAAAACATATTGTCCTTGCTCTGTCAGTACCAGCCGGTGGTTTACTGCAACATTCAGCGCTACGGATTTTGCAGGTTTTCTCATGTCATAAACTGATTATGACAAGTCGTGAAAGAATCTAGAAAGCGACTCTAGATACCAATTAAAAAACCTCAAACAAGACATATTGATTAATTAAATAATCAAAATGATTAGACAAATGTGAAATCACTTACAAATGTCGTTTCCTTGTTTATTTATTATTAGTATTGCATGCATTGTGTACTACGGGAATATACATCCAAATTAACTCACACAGGGATATGTAGAAATGGACCGTTATATTTTCAAGTAATAATTATTTATTTTTTAAGTCATCAACTTTACACGACTTTAGCACCACGACTAGTTTACACGTAGTTATGTTCTAATGCATTGGCCTAATACATTTACCGTATACAGTTCCCATGTAAACAATGCAATATTAGATACCAGGCGGAAAGCGGAAATAAATGCCCGGAACTTATTGTCAGACTGCCATGAGACGACCGTATGAATTCGTACCACAATTTGGGAAATAAAGAAAGCCATACCATGTCGGTTTAACTATACATGTGTACTGAAGCTATACATCTATTTATTATGTAAATTCGACCGAGTATTATATATGCAATGGGGAATATAGGAAAACATCCGGCCCGGAGATAATAATGCAGGACTTTGAATATGCCTTATATTACTAGGGCAGTGGATCTATTTTATTATTTAATTCATAATAAATACCCATTATCATTATTATTATTATTATTATTTGTGGGTAGTAGTAGTAGTAGTAGTAGTAATAGTAGTAGTAGTAGTAGTAATAGTAGTAGTAGTAGTAGTAGTAGTAGTAGT